>PVLC010013726.1:0-40941 GCA_004027655.1 Graphiurus murinus
ATGTCCCATTTTCTCCCTAGCTTCCACATATTAGGGAGAGCATTCGATTTTTAACTTTTTGTGACTGACTAATCTCACTTAACATAATATTTTCCAGTTCCTTCCATTTCCTTGCAAATAACATGATTTTGTTCTTCTTTAAGGCTGAGTAAAATTCCATTGTGTACATATCCCATAGTTTTGTAATCCATTCATCTGTCGATGGACATCTTGGCTGCTTCCATAGTTTGGCTATTGTAAACTGTGCAGCTATAAACATAGATACACATGCATTGGTCTGATAGTTTGGTTTCCTTTCTTTTGGGTAGATACCCAGTAGAGGTATTGCTGGATCATATGGTAGGATCATTCCCACTCGTCTGAGGATCCTCCATACTGTTTTCCAAAGTGGTTGCACTAATTTGCAATCCCACCAACAATGTATTAGGGTTCCCACTTCTCCACACCCTCGCCAGCATTTGTTGTTGTTTGTGTTCTTGTGTTTATCATCAATTTCTGATAAATCAATCTTCCTAAATCAACATTTATATATATATATATGTATATATATATATGTATATATATATACATATACATATATATGTATTAACTGGGGACATTTTTTTCACTCAAGGGCAATTTAACATTTGTAGACATTTTTGTCTGTCATAGCTGGGATGATGATGTTACTGGCATCTACTGTATAGGGGCCAGAGATGCTGCTAAATGTCATACAACGTGCAGGGAAGTTCTTGGCTTCCACTTCACAGACTAAATTGACCCCAAATGTCAAAGATGCTGATATTGAAATATTTTGTCCTGATCCTGACATTTGTTCCTGTCATTTCTTTAAGTCAATCAAATGTATAGTTTCAATACCCCTCTATTTATATACCCCTCCCTCTATTTATGTAGACTGTACCATGGCCCTGACCCTGATCTTCCTCTTATTCTACTTCTTGGAGCTTGAAAGACCCCCCAAACTCAAAATTAATTCATATCTTAAATTTGGAATTTTCTACAATGATGCCCATAAAAAGATATGAGACTGCGAGTTAGTTATTTCTCATTGTCCCTAACTTCTCTTGAGCTAGTGTGTATAGGAAAAGCAAAGGGAATTTTGTTAAGGATCTATCATCAGTCTGCTACAGGAAATAATATTCTGGGACTTAAAAGGCTAAAATTAGCTTCAATCAATGCTATATACACCACAGCAGGGTTGATTCAGCTCATCTCAATGGCCGATATGCAGGAAATATAATGAGTTCAATTTTAAATATGATGAGTTTGAGGTGCCTGTGACTCATTCAAGCAGAGATGTCAAGTAGGTAATTGAATATATGGAATTGAAGGTAGAAATAGAAATGTGAGCATCATCAGCTTATATATGGTAATTGAAGCATGAGAGTAGATGGGATCAACTAAGGAAAAAATATAGAGATTTAGAAGAGAAAGTAGTCCACACTAAAATCTTAGGTAACTGTAATGTTTGGTGTTAGATAAAAAGGCTGATCAAAACACAATGATTTTCCCACTATATCGGTTGTCTCCCACACAGAAAGTGAGTTGCAGTTAATAATTCAATAGAATTTTATATTAAGCACCTATTATATGTCAGGCAGTGCTGCAGACACTTGGTATACAATAGTAAACAAAACTGACAAAAATTCCAGACCTGAGGAGAGCTTATAGTCTCATGAGTTTCACTGTAATGAAACATGGGGACCCTTTAATAGCTTCCCTGGTAGAGTAGAGGACTGTCGGTGTTATACAATGACACAGGGGTTTCTAGAGGTCTTCCCTATCTCTGGCCTTCTAAGGACTTCAATCTCTCTACATTCAATTTTAATAATAAATCCTAGATGTCATCTTATTTCTCCCTTCCTACACTCCAGTTTCTTTGTTCAGTGTCACATGTGACTTTAACTTTTCAACAAATTTGCCAGTTGCTTTGAACAAGTGAAATAATAATAGAACAATCTAGAACTTAGGGAGGCACTGTCCTTGGACCAAAGTAAAGAGAAAATGTTACATAAAAAGGAAAGAGAAACATTCATAATGAAATAAATAACATTATACACTCAAGATAACTGGACAAAGAAATCTTAGTTACAGATCAACAAAATATCACAATGATGGGACAACATGGCTACACAATTGTGGAGGAAGTTGGGATAAATGGGTGATCCTGGTTTTAAAATGCCAGCATGCATCAGGAAAGGAAGAATGAGAAAGAAGGGAGTTAACTTACAATTATCGTTCCGATTCTTTATCTTCCGTCTTGTTATTTTGGACTTAGTTTTACTCTAATCAGGCAAGTCGATGGCAGTCAGGTCACATAATAAATGCATTCAACTAAAATTTGGTGATAAAACTTTAGAGTTGCTCAGCACTTTTGAAATAGCTTTGTTATTTGAAGGGAAGTGTAAGAGCGCATTAACACTTAAAGACTTTTCTGCTATTTCTTAATATAGCTTTGATTATGTGTGGCATCTCTCTGCTATTGTACATACCTGACATTTTATACCAACCTAAGGGCCACTTTAAAAAAAAAACATATGTAACTCCAAAGCTTTAATGGTAACCCAAGTACACTTGTAAAATAATTTCAGCTCCTAATGCTTTTCTTAGTTCTTTGCAATGTCCTCAGATGCTGAGAATTGGAAGCCTGCACAATATCCTGTCTCACGTCTTAGGAGGATATTAGTGTACCAATCAGTGAATCTCAAATGGAGATCTCATAACAATCTCCAGGGTTTTGGTACCTCTTCAAAGTACACTATCCCCCATATAATTCCTTGTAGTTTATAATAAATACCTCCTACTTTTGTACTTAAAGTCTTTGCTATAATGTGACAATGTTATTTCCTTTTTGGTGCATTATAATTGTACACCCTAGTGAAATTCACAGCAATATATTCATATACGCACATAAAATCACTTGGAGATAATTATTTTTAGAAAATTTCAAACCTTGGTATACAGGGAAGGTAGAAAGGTTGAAGAAGATTGACCTGTCTGATATTTGAAATATATTCCACAGATGTATCTCTCTGACAAACTCCTGGTCCAAGCAATAATGGATTTCCCATAGCAGTACTATTTTCAGACTAAAACAAACAAAATAATAATCAAAATACAGAGATAGAATTCTTCAGCCAGAGTCATCTAGTAGAACATTCTACCTGTCTGGCTAAAACCTGGTTTAGGAATGAAGACCACTAGTTAGCAGGTATAAATACAGTTACTATTGCTCTATAAATAACCATACAAATCTAATGCCATGAAACAATTGCTGTGCTATTCTTATAGACTCTGAAATAAGGTTAGGAATTTTCTGAAATGCCTGGGTCCTCAGCTGGGAAGACTCACAGACTAAAAGCAAACATCATCTGAAACTTTACTCCCTCCCCTGTCTGGCAGTTGATGCTATAAGCTATGATCTCAGCTGGGACTGTCAGCTAGAACACATACATGTGAACTTTTCATGTAACTGCTTCGATTATATCACAGCATGGCAAATGGGTTCCAAGTGCCAGTGTCCAAAAAGTCATGAAGTGGAGGCTCTATTCATTTTTATGTCCCATCCATAAAAGTCATACATCACTTTGTAATTATCACAATCCTACTGAGATTGAATGGGAGGGAACAGAGACCCCATCTAAGGATGGAAGAAATGTCAAAGGCACAGTTTAAGAAAAGAAGATGGCATTGCATATGTTCTTTTAGTCATCTTAGAAAATGCAATCTGCCCACTGGCTACAACTAACACTTCTCCCACATAGAAAATGAGCTGATCCCCTCTTCCAAGAACCTGCAATTGAATGGTATTATGACAGCAGTCTGACTACCAAATCTCATTGTCTAAATCGAGTACAGGTGTAGACAAAGATCCTAAGGTTTGATTCTTTGGGTAGAGTTCTTTGAGCTCCTTTTGACCTGAAAACATGTAAACTAAAGCTGAAAGAGTTGTGTTCCACATGTTCAAAATACAATTGTGGCAGCAGGCCTAGGATAACTACTATAAATTCTCCCATGGAAAACAGGGTAGGGTGAAAAGAATGCAGAAGTCTCATTGAAACCAAATTCTGGTAATTTACCCAATTTTCCAAATAAAATAATTGGGACAAACTTTTGGGAAGACGGAAAAAGAAATGTATTGATTTGCTAGCAAACCAGAGATGCTAGCTGAACCTAAGAGTTCAGAATCGAATCCTGGATTCTCTCCAAAAAAAGAAATCAAGTCCCCTTTAAGAGTTAGCTCTTCAGGGTCACATGGGCCTGTCATAAGAGACACAGTTCATGTCTAAGTCATCCCTGTGCTGGTTTTTTCTCCGACTCACAGGTGCCACGTGCCTGGTCTTCACTACTTTGGTCAGTAAACTGATAAGAGCCTGTTACTTGTGAATAAGAGGGGAAGGAGAGGATCAAGAGGAAAAGAGGGGAGAAAAAATTTCAGCTTTGAAACAGGCCATCTTTTAGCTGCCAGGGTGAGAAGCAGGCACTGCCATTACACTTGGTCCATTACAATTCTGAAATCTACTTGGGCACATGTTGCCAGTTCCTCAGTCTGTTCTATTGTTTGGGATTCATTCTCCACACTCCTCATTCTCTTCTAGTCTCTTGGCTCCACCCTCTAGTCCAACCTGATACACAATTCCCTGAAAAACTTTGTTGGCCTTCTGTTTACCAATTCATAATCAACTCCATCACACAAAGTAGATTTCTATGGCATTCTTTAGCTTGGGTTCCCTGTGAGACTGCTGTAGAAAGCCCCCCTCCTTAGATGCCCCATTGTTTAACAAAAATATCTATAAAGTACATGCTTACCATCCTTAGAAGACATTTTTTTCTGTCTGAAAGATTTCAGGAGGAATTAACTCACATATTTTTGAGGTTTTAACAAAGAATATTATAACCACTACCTGGTTTGGGCCTAAAGCCCTTTCTTATTTGAGAACCACTGTATGGAGAGTCTGAGAAGAGAAACAGCAATATTTTCAAACCCTAAGTTCCTTATATAAATTCCTTTGTGTTTTATCATATACAATAAAAAGCCAGGTAGCACTTTCAATATTTGCCTATATATCTCTATCACTAGATTCTTAAGTTTACAAGTTATATATACTTTTTTCTGTGTTACTACAAAAGTGTGTGTAACTGGATTTCTGCTACTACAGTAACAAGGTCTCCCTTTGGTTTAGCTTCTAATTTTCCTTATATTCACTTAATCCCTCACTGACAACCTCTTCAAGGTCCTTGGGCTTTTGCTACTACTCTCTTCTCTTCCTTTTCAACTTTCATCTGCTGCCTGGTCCCAAGTAAAAAAATTCTAGTCATCACTGAGTGACAAATCATTTTTTTTTTTTTTTTTGGTACTGGAGATTGAACTCGGGGGCATTCTACCTCCGAGCTATACCCCCCAGCCCTATTTTTTATCTTTATTTTGAAACCGGGTCTCACTAAGTTATGGAGTGCCTCACTAGGTAGCTGAGGCTGGCCTCGAACCCGGATCCTCCGGTCTCAGCCTCCCGAATGCTGGGATTACAAGCGTGTGCCACCATGCCCGGCAAATCATTTTAAACTTAGAAACAGAACAATAACCATTTTGTTACGCTCACAGATCCTGTGGGCGTTGGAAAGGACACAACAGGATCATCTTGTTTTTGTTCTAACATGTCTAAGGCCTTATCTGGTAATACTAAAAAACTCAGAATAGAACCATTTGAAGGCTTATTAATCCAAATGTCTGGCAGTTGATGCTATCCACTGGCTAGGGCTTTAGCTGGAGCTGGCTAGGGCCTCAAGTGAGACCATTGACCAGAAAACTTACATGTGGATTATTTGGGACATGTTTTCTTTTAAGAGAATTTGGTTTGAGGACAACCATCATCCTGCATCCAAGAGTCAGTCACCACAACTTGTAATAATCAGACTAAAGAGAAAGCACAGCTCAAATCTGATGCAATGGGTACTATTCTTGTGGCAATTCAAGTTCAAAACACACATATACTGGGTAGCCAGAACCACTGAGTAGACACATTGTCATATAAACCTGGAAGGCATGGAGCGGCAAAAGCCACTTAACCCCAAGAGATCCTTTACTCTGGAAATGTTATAGCCATCCATCAGCAGTTGGAAATAATTTATCAGATATGAAGAAGTAGTGGACAGCTACATGTAACCCTTGTGTGAGGCATTCTGTGAAAGACACCAAAGTTGTAGACTGAACTGGGAGTCCATTCTACAAAATGATTATTTTAAAGTGTCAGCTCAAAAATATTGCCACACATGTTATCTGCCCTTGGATATTCCAGCATGGCCATCTTAAAACACTGACAATAATTTTTTCTGAGATTTCTATTGATCTTATGTCTGGCATGATGCCCTTCAGTAAATCATGAAAGTTCCTGAATCAAGGAACACTCAGCAAGCCCTAAAGCTGCTAAGTTATCCTTACCAAGTTTGATGTGGGGTTGAAAGATGAGATAACAGTGTAAAAACAATTTTCAATGAGTTATCTTTACCTATTACCATATTTGAAGTATTTTTCACATAATTGTAATACCTTCATAACTAGAAATATAAAAATTCAACGGTTCCATACATTCCCTGAAGGTTTAGTTTGCATAAAGCATTTAATGACAAACAAAAATACTCAAGTATACTAATAAATTATATTTACATTTCAAATCTCAGAAATGAATACTGTATGGGAATTAGATTTGAAGCAAAGGGAAAATGTCACTTTTTAATTCATGTAAGAAAAATTGTGCCTTTATCATAAATGCAATTTTAACTATTAAGAAACTGGTAAAGTTTCACAGTTGAGTTAAATAGTAACCAAGAGACAAATGTATCCTGGTATTTTTGCTTACCTACTTGGCTACCATTTGAATTCTCACTCTGGCTCAGGTCACACTTGGTTCTCCTATCCCCCAAAATTCTTTGGGTGGGACTTCTATTTAATTCTCCATAGACTAAAGTGCAGAATACCACCATCACATTATAAAACCCATAATTCCAGAAATCATATGCATATGGAAATAAATGACTTGGCCATAATCTTGCAGTTCTTTTATTAATAAATCACTGGAAGTGGCTAGAGGTATAACTCAGTGGAACAGTGCATATTTCCCATGTGTAAGGAGGATTTTGGTTCAATCTCCAACACCCCCCAAAAGACTGAAAAATCATCAACAACACTTGGAAGAACTATTGGCCCTGTAATTAATGGTCTTACTTCTACATCTCAAGGCACTATATCTGCATATTTGTCCAGGTATGTAATGTCTTGAAAGAATATTTTCCTGTATCCATGTGAGTTGATTAAATTACTTATATAATTTCATAGACACTCAGGCCTCACACTTCCGAGCAAGACAGAACTTTTTTAATGGAAGATATACAGATATGGGTCATTCTGCACAGAGGTTCCTATGTCAGAACTATGCTGTATTAGTATTAGCAATCTGGAAGGTATGTAACTTCCTGTTCTCAAAAAAACACCAATACTTCCAGGGCAGGAGACAGACACTGTGTAAGAGTTCCAGTTGCTGGAAAGAATGTGCTGTGGAATGATGTTGCCCTAAACATGACATTCCAGAAAAGGTTTTGCGTACTTTTATGTGAATAACTAATAAAGACAGCCAAGGCTGGCAGTCTAGAACCTGTGTATATGGCTAAAAGGTATCTGGATATCTAGATCCATTTCCTAACCATCATGCTTCAGTTCAGCACTATACATGACTAAATACAATAGCAGGAACATCTTATTATAGAATATCCAGCCACTTTATATACATGGATACAGGGCCCACTGGCAAGAAACATTGCAGCTATCTAATAATGACAAAAATCAACCAGGTATTCTTCCATCTTTTAGCCTTATCTCAACTCAGAGAAATCTTGGCTGTCTCTATAACTCACAGATGGACAGGTTTCAGGGCACTGGGGAACTTAATAATGATCCAACAGATTCAGACTCATTCCAAACCTCCACCAGACTTAGTAGGCGCGTGTAATGGCAATCAGTTGAGAGACACATCGTCCACAAGAACCTACTAGTGCAGGAAACAACAGTGGGGCTACTCATACTCATGTTGGCACTTGAGCTCAATTTCTCTAGATCTGTGCCTGAACTATCATCAGGAGTATCCTGAACTATGAGCTTGATCTTAGTCTACTGATAAATCAATGAATATAGGTTATTAAGGTGTGCCTACTTTATCAAATCACACTGACATCTACAGTGTCAGACAAGAAATAATTGTAATGAGAAGCCTTCTCTAAACAAAAGGCAGGAGCCTGAATAAGTAATTATTGAGTATTTACTCTGAAATAAGCACTTACTACAAAGTGGTGAGCAAAGCTGACAGAAATCCTTGCTCCATGGAGAATACATTCTAGAAGAGACAAAAAATAAGCCAAATAAATTAGTAAATTAAATAGTATATTAGAAGGTTATAGGTGCTACGGAGATAAAACAAGAAAATGAGATAGGAAGAATAATTTTATTTTTATTTCATTATATAAAAAGAAAATAATGTACAATATACTATGGCAGGTACCTACTCCCTGATGGGCATGAGTAAAGAGGCCTGCCAACCCAATTTTCTAGGACCAAGAGTAGGGCATGTTTCTGATCTGGGCACTAATGTGGCCACTGGATGCCCCTTCCAGTGAATCAAGACCAGTAAATTCTCTAGCACACCAGGGAGATTAATTTTAAATATTATCATCAGGAAAGGTCTCACTGAAAAAGTGATATTTAGATTTAAAGGAGCTTGGAGTAAGGAAGGAAGCGTTCTAGACAGAGGGACTGAGTAGGAAATTTCACCTCTGATTTAAACTTTTGGCTATTGTTTCTATCATTGTGATTAAATAATAAGCCAATAGAAATAATGTTAGCTTTTCCTGATATGTTAGTCCTGCATCACTTCTGGATGAATTCTGGCTTAACCTGATATAGATCACATTCACACAGTACAAATATCTGTTTCGAATACTGCCTTTGTGGCAAACTTGTTCGTGTAGATATAAGCCATTCAACTATGATGATCAATTAATTCCTGTGGGGAAAAATAACAGTGAGTACTCTCTAGAGTAGGGGTCAACAAACTACTCTCCATGTGCCAAATCTCTCCCACTATATATTTTTAATTAAAATTTTTGCTGATAAAACCATAGATTCATATGAAGTTGTAGGGAATAAAACAGAGATCCTATGTGCCCTTATCTGGTTTCCCCTAATGAAAATCTTTCAAAATGATATCATAATATCACAACATGATATTGATCTGATACTATCCACTGATTTTATTCACATTTTCCCCAGAATTTCATGCACTATTTGTATGTGCATATACTAAATTCTATGTAATTTTATATGTATAAGTTCACATAGAGTAGTCCCCACTTATTTGAGATTACCTGCTCAGTGGATACTTGAAACAAGAGATAGTACTTAAGCTTTTATGTGCTATGTTTTTACTATACATGCAAAAATTTAATGCCTTTCCATCTTAATACAGCATTTTTCATGCACTTGGTGTAACTTTTTCAGTTTAAGGTGGGACCACAAAAACTAGCACAATTTTTCTTTCCTTTTTTACAATTTCAAGGATAGATTCGTTCTTACTGTAGATCTTAGCAACCTCAGTATACGATTACTGTCTTTTTTTTTTATTAAATTAAGGATTTCCACATTTTCACTTAAAGGAAGCACTTTGTATCTTTTCTTTGGCATATTCAAATTGCAAGTATCAGATCCCAGCACAGTGGCATGTGCCTATAATCTCAGTACTTGGGAGGCTAAGACAGGAGTATCAAAGGTTCAAAGCCAGTCTCAACAATTTAGCAAGACCCTCAGCAACTTAGTGATACTCTGTTTCAAAATAAAAATAAAAAGGGCTTGAAGGCGTAGCTCAGAGGTAGAATGACCCTGGGTTCTATCCCCAGTACAATATACACAAATTGCCAGTATCACTGCTCTTGCATTTTGGGGCCATTATTAAATTAAAGTTACTTAAACACAAACACTGTGATACAACAGTTGATGTCATACTTGAGATTCTTACTAATGGATGGCTAATTGGTAGGCAGCATATACATCATGGATAGGCTGGAAAAAGGAATGATTTATGTCCCAGGTAGGATGGAGCCGGATGGAATGAAACTTTCACACTTCTCAGAATGATGTGCAATTCAGTTAAGTGTGATGGTGCACACCAGTTATCCCAGTACGTGGGATGGATCTCAGGATCAAAGCCAGCCACAGGAACTTAGCAAGACCCTGTTCTGTTTCAAAATAAAAAAATAAAAGGGGCTAGGCTGTATTTCAGAGGTAGAATACCCCTGGGTTCAATCCTCAATACTTAAAAAAAAAAAAGATGTGCAACTGAAAATTTAAGAATTATTTATTTCTGAAATATTCCATGTAATATTTTTGGACCTCAATTGGCTACAAGTAACTGAAATCATAGTAAACAAAACCACAGATAACAAGGGACTATTGTGCTGTTCAGTTCTTCCATATCCTTGATGACTTTCTTTCTGGTAGTTCTATAAGTTACTAAAAAAAGCATGTTAAAATCCCCAACTCTGCTTGAAGGTTTTTGTCTCTTTCTCCCTCAAGTTCTGCCAGGTTTAACTTCCTGTTTTTGTCTTGGGGTTCTATTGTTTGGTGCATACACATTTAGCATCATTCTTCCTGGTGTATCAATTCTTTTATCATTATATAATGTTCCTCTATCTCTAATAATGTATCTGCTCTGAACTCTATTGAATATTAATTCAGTATTACTTACTTTTTGAAATTAATATTTACATTACATATCTTTCCCATTCTTTATCAACCTACCCATGCCATTAAATTTAATGTGAATTTCTTAAAACTAAAACATAGTTGGACTTTGTGTGTGTGCATGTGTGTGTGTATGTGTGTGTGTGTGTGCTCGTGCACACGTGTGTTACTACGGATTGAACCCAGGGGCATTCTATCTCTGAACTACACCCCCAGCCATATTTTATTTTTATTTTGAAACAGGGTCTCACTAGGTTGATGAGAATCTCATTATTTGCTGAGACTGTACTCCAACCTATGGTCCTCCTGTCTCAGCCTCCCAAGTACTGGGATTATAGGCATGCACCACCACACCCAGCTTTAGTTGGAGTTTTTTTTTAAATCTCCCTCTCCCTCTCCCTCTCCCTCTCCCTCTCCCTCTCCCTCTTCCTCTCTCTCTCTCTCCTATTGAACCCAGGGGCATTCTATCTCCAAGCTACACCCACAGCCCTTTTTCTAATTTTTAAATTTGAAACAGTGTCTAAGTTACTGTGTCCAATCTCATACCTGTAATCCTCCTGCATCAACGTGCCAAGTATTAGGATTACAGGTGAGCACCAGAGTACCTAGCAGTCTCTATCTTTTGACTGCCTCATTTAGACCATTCAATTTTAGGTTATTATTGATATGTTACAGCTTAAATCTTCCATTTTACTATTTGTTTTCTATTTATTTCCTCTGATTCTTATTCTTTTGTTTATCTTTTCTTGGCCTCCTGTTGATTACTTAAACACTATTTACTATTCTATCAAGAGCTATGTACAATGTGTTTGCTTATATAATTTTCATAGAGGCTGCAGCAAGTATTAACATTTCACATAGGTGACATCATAGTCTACTACTTTCAACATTTTATGGCTTTGAGGGAAGCATGGAAACCATACTTCCTTTAAAGATTTTGCTTTCTTCACTTTAAAAAAATTATCATGAACATCAGATGGTGTTATATTTTTGTTTCAATCATCAAATCAAATATGATCTATAAAACTCCTGAGGAAAAAGAAGACAATTTGTAGTTACTCATATTTCTTTTTAGCAGCTTATTAAGATATCATTTAGATTCCATGTAACTCACTCTTTAAAATGTATAATTGATGTGTCTCAATATAACAAGGTTATTCAACAGTCACCCAATGAGGCATTTTTTCTTTCTTGAGATAGAATCTCACTATGTTGCCCAGGCTGGGCCCAAACTCATGATCCTACACTCTTCGCCTTCGGAGTAGCTGAGATTACAGGTATGCGCCACTATAACTGGCCTCAGTGAGTTTATAATTATTTTTCCTTTAGGAAGGAATCCCTTACACAATAGAAGTTATTCTCCATTCCTCTAGATTCCTGCTTTCTGCTAGCCCCAGATAACTACCAACATATTTTCTGTCTATAAATTTGCCTTGTTTAGAAATTTCACATATATAGGATCATATCAGTTGTAGTCTTTTTTTATACCAGCTTCTTTCACTTAGTATTTCAGGATTCATCCATGTTCTCACTTATATCACTACTTCGTTCTTTTATATTGCTGAGCAATGTTCTATTGTATTGATATACTACATTTTACTTACCATTTATCAGTTGGTAGGGGTCTGGGTTCTTTCTACTTGTTGGCTATAATGAATAATACTGCCATAAACATTCATGCGTTCATTTTATGTGAATGTATCTTTTATTTCCCTTTGGCATATATCTAGAAGTGGAATATTGAAGTCATATATTTCAGATAGCTTCTCCATTTCAAATTGGGTTATTTGAGTTTTTACCATTGAGTTCAGAGAATTCCTTGTATACTCAGGATAAATGTCCCTTATCAGATATATGACTTACAAATATCTTCTGTGAGCTGCCTTCTCACTTTATTGATGATATTGTATGTAGCACAAGATATTTTAATGTGATGAAGTCAAATTTATTTTTTTCTTTTTTGTGGGGAGAGAACTGAGGATTGAACTCAGGAGCATTCTACCTATGAACTATACCCCAGCTCTTTTTATTTTTCATTTTGAAACAGGGTCTAACTAAGTTACTGAGGGCCTTGCTATGTTGCTGAAGATGTCTTTGAGCCTGCAATCTTCCTGTCTTAGCCTCCCAAGTATTGGGATTACAGGTCTGCACCACTGCACCTGGCTCAATTTATTTTTATTTTATTATTTGTACTCATGGTGTCATATCTAAGAAAGTATTGCCTTACCTAAGGTCATGAGGGATTATTCCTGTTTTACTATTATTTATTGCTTGGACTCTAATTTAGGTCAATGATCAATTTTTAGTTAATTTGTAATATATGGTGTATAAACGAAGCCAAATTTTATTTGTTTACAATGTGGATATCCACTATTTTCAGTGCCATTTGTTGAAAAGACTATTTTCCCCCTATTGGATTATTTTCACACCCTTGTTGAAAATGAATTGACCATAAACAGATGGTTTCCTTCTGTAATCTCAACTCTATTCCATTGATCTATATGGTTTTCTTTATGTCACTGTTATAATTAATATTGTTTTGAAATTTGAAACTCTAAGTTCTTCAACTTCATTTTTGCTTTTCAAGATTACTACTTTGTCCATTCTGGATTCCTTTAATTTCCACAGATATTTAGAAATTGGGTTGAATGTGCAGATAGACTGATGGAGAATTAGAAGAAAATGGGGAGTCATTGCTAACACATAATGTGTTTCCTTTGGGGATGATTTAAATGCTTTAAAATGGATTGTGCTGATGATTGCACACCTCTGTAAATATAGAAAATATTGAATTATACAGTTTAAGTGGGCTAATTGCATGTCATGTAAATTATATCCAAACACAGTTGGGTAATGAAATAAACCTAATGACAAAATGGGAGTTATACTATTACAAGTTTAAAATAATTAATAATTATAACAACAAATTAAACCCAACACACATTTGAGTGCAATATGAAATCAAATGATGGTATCCAAATACATCTTGAAGGTCCTGAACTGGCTATAATCAATGCTTGTGGCAAACAGCACAATAATACAATTGATAAAAGGCAATATTGCACATAGCATGATTTCTAACATACTATAGTTCAATAGTCAGTTGCTCTGTTTATATTTGATACATTTTGTTATATTCACAAACAACTGTTTTTATTGTCATTCTTATTAGTTAGATATAAATCTGCTCATAGATTCATCGTCAATAGTTTCATTCATTTGGTTCTCATTGAAAACAAACAGGTATTTTCATTATAATAAAAATCTAATGGAAATTCAATTTACTACATTTCCAAGTCTTTTTATAAAATTCTCATTGAAACACTGAGGTGAATTGGCAACAAAAACAAAAAATGGTGCTGTTAAGTTAAAAAGACAATGGCTTAAATTTTTCATTTGTCAGTAGAATTAGGTGGCATACATAAAACAATCAATATGCAACATGTTCGCCAGTGTTGCCTAGTCAACGTTTTACACAAGGAAGCTTGATTATTCCACAAATCAACATATCTACCTTTTCTAGCTTAAAATGGTAGCTGCCGTAGGCGGGCGTGGTGGTGCATGCTTGTAATCCCAGCATTTGGGAGGCTGAGACAGGAGGATCCGGGTTGGCGGCCAGCCTCAGCTAACTAGTGAGGCACTCCGCAACTTAGTGAGACCCTGTTTCAAAATAAAGAATAAAAAATAGGGCTGGGGGTGTAGCTTGTTGGTAGAATGCCACTGAGTTCAACACCCAGTACTGCAAAAAAAAAAAAATGGTAGCTGCCAAGGTCAAATTTTCTGTTCACACTGGTCACACATAAATACTTCCTCAACCCTAGCACAGTTCCTTTGCAGAGGTTTACCCAAACTTACTCTAGGCAGCATCTTACTTCTCTCTAATCAAGGCAAAATGAAAACCTACCACACATTCTGCACTGACTGAGAAATATATAGCCCAAATGGGCAGCAGATTCTACAATTAAAACAAAACAGGCAGGTGCTCTGAGCCCTAAGAATAATGCTAGTGGCATTAATAGAGTAATGCTTCTCGAAGTGTGTGCACACCACCACTGGTGGTCCACAAGATGTTCTGAGAAAATACATTGGCAAAGCTTTAAATATCTTTATTTCCATGTGTATTATACAAATAAATAATTATCACATCAAAACTGTGTTTCAGCAAATATTGCTTTTTTAGAATGATTAAAAACTATAGAATTATTAATAATTCTTTTATTTGGAATACCCATCCCTCTTATTTTGTCATTACCACCTCAGTAAGTCTTTTTTTTTTTTTGCGGTACTGGGGATTGAACTCAGGGGCATTCTACCTCCGAGCTACTCCCCCAGCCCTATTTTTTATTCTTTTATTTTTGAAATCGAGTCTCACTAAGTTGCGGAGTGCCTCACTAGGTAGCTGAGGCTGGCCGCGAACCCGGATCCTCCGGTCTCAGCCTCCCGAATGATGGGATTAAAGGCGTGCGCCACCACACCCGGCTTCAGTAAGTCTTTTCTTAACTGCACTTCTGGACAGTGAGAGTTGCATCTTACTCTGGTTCCTATACTATTTCGCACATATCTCTATTGTATAACATCTTTGATTTTATTGTGATTTTGGTAGACACATCCATCTCTATTAGACTGTGAACTCCTCAAGAATCAGAGTCAAATCTTTGTATCCTCAGTGCTTAACATGGTGGCTGAATCGTGAGAAATGCTCAATGAATATTTATGGAATGAATGGACATGAATTATAACTGTGGTCAGGATAATTACATTCTACAAGCATTGATCTAGTAGCTATTTCTCAGTTGGAGGCAAGATGGCACTGTGTCCCTGGGAGAATTGAAAATTTAAAACTGCCAGACAGGAAACCAAACATAATTAATTCTCTATCAAATTAATTACATTAGCAACATTTTATATGCTGAGTTTTCTTATAATAATGGATTCTTAAATGAGATTCAAAAGCAGAAATACTGGAAAAATAAAAGGTGAATGAACTGAAGTATAATTAAAAGGGAAGAGGTTCTAGAGTCAAACTGATTTGACTCTGAATTTTGTTTCAACAGTTACTAGCTATATCATCAACTGAGGACCAGAGACAGTTCATATACGCCTAACATAGTAACTAACACATGGTAAGCCCCTGATAAATGAATGCTATCATTATTAATTTAATCTGAAGAAAACTAGGAAGTATCTTTTTGTGTGGTACTGAAGATTGAACCCAGGGCCATTCTACCTCAGAGCTATACCACAATGCTTTTTATTTATTTATTTTTGTTTGTTTTGAAACAGGGTCTCCCTAACTTGCAGCGAGTATCGCTCCTTTGCTGAGGCTGGCCTCAAACCTGCGATCCTCCTGTCTCAGCTTCCCAAGTACTGGAATTACAGACATGTGCCACCACACCTGGGAGGAAGTACCTTTCTAATAATTTACTAGTAGTGATTCTGTGAGTCAGATTTAAGAGAAAAATATAATGATTAAGTCTGTTTCTCCTCTTACCTCCTTCCCATTCATACCTTAACTCCCTCTCAGGATAGCCTTGTGATCATTACCTTCCCAACTTACACCAAGAACCAGCCTAAAGCACAGCTGATCAGCCTTCCTCTCTCTCTTCTCTCCTCTTCCTCTCTCTCCCCCCTTTTTCCTGGTATAGATCCTCTCAATACAAGGAAATAAATCATTTTCTAATTCACACTTTCCTGGTGGCAAGCAGATAATTGTTTATAATTAAAAAGCTTTTTCATCCAATTTCTACTGGGTTAGAGTAAATCACAATGCTGTCAAGCCAGGAAAGTACTTAATTAAGCAGAAGAGGTGACAATGAGTCAGTGTACTTTGTTAAAAAAAATTACAGGCTAAAAGTTGAAGTAGAAAACTCGATTTCTAGTCTCAATTTTACTAATAACTCACTTTGACATCTTAGGTGAGTGGCTTCATTGCTCTTGGCCTCAAGTTCCTCGCCTGTAGATAATAATAAATTCTATGTGGAGATACTGGCTAATATTCTGAAAAATATTTAGTATCCTCACTATGCCTCGAACCATGAACAAATATTTAACTACAAAAAGTGAAACTATGTAAATTTCTATGAATGCACATGTTTCTGCATTTGGAATGGAGAAATTGTATATTTATTTTTGGTACTGAGGATTGAACCCAGGTGAATTCTATCTTTGAGCTACACCCTGGCTCTATTTTAAAATTTTTTATACTTTTATCTGTACATTGTAATTATACATCATAGTGAGATTCAAAGCGATACATAAGTACATACACACATCACTTCCTATATTTTCCTCCATATCCCACTCTACTCCTCCTTCCTCCCTCCCTCCCCATACATGTTAGTGAGATAGGCAGTGATACTTTCATGTATGGATATAACCTTTTTCAGACTATTCTCTATTTTGTTTTTTATTTTGACACAGGGTCTTGTTAAGTTGCTGAAGTTCTCACTAAGTTGCCGAGGCTGACCTTGAACATTCAACCCTCCAATCTCAGCTTCCCAAGTACTAGAATTAGAGGCATGTGCCACAGTGCACACCTTCAAATGGAGAGTTTTTTTTTTTTTTAAGAAAACACAACCCATAAATTATAAAGAAAAAATTATAAGACTACAGAAAAATACTCAGGTCTTCTCCCTGGAAAAATATAAGCATTACAAGCTCAAAAGACCACATGATCTCACTCATATGTGGAAGCTAAAAAAGTTGATTTCATAGAAATAGGGAGTATAATATTGGTTACTATAGACTGGGGAGGTCAGGGGGAGAAGGTTGATAATAACTAAGCTGTAGTGTTCAATAGTTGAGTAGGGCAGCTATAATTTACAATGACTTATCATTATATCTTTCAAAACAACTAAAAGAGAGAAGTTTGAAGTTATCTAACACAAAGGATTGATAAATATTTGAGAAGTAGATGGTAGTTACCTGGATTTGATCATTACACATTGCATACATGTATCAAATTATCACACTGTACCCCATTAATATGTATAAAGATAAAAATTTTAAATCTTGAAAGAAAAATACAATAGAAAAGTAAAGATATGGTTAAACAATTCACACAAAAGAAAAAATGGCTGTTAAACTTACAAAAAATGTTCACTTTCACTCAGAATTCAAGACATGCAAATTAAAAGAAGATATCTTAATCTATTCAATTCATGAAAATTGATACATTTTAAAATACAGAAGCCAACTCCTCTTAGAGAGGACTAATACCTAGAATATATAAAAAAGTTAAAAAACTTAACATTAAAAAAAATCAAAAGATGGTCAAGTGGACTAAACAGATATGTCCCAAAAGAAGAAATACAAATGACCAATAAATATATATAAAAAAAGTTCAACATCATTAGTAATCATGGAAATGCAAATCAAAACTACACGTGGCAAGCTGAGATAGGAGGATCACAGGTTCACAGCCAGCCACAGCAACTTAATGAGGCTTTCCACAACTCAGCAAGACCCTGTTTCAAAATAAAATAATAAAATAGGGCTGGAGGTGTAGCTCAGAGAATGCCCCTGGGTTCTATCTCTAGTAACACACACACATACACACACACACACACACAACACACACACAGAATATCATTTTTTACTTATTATATGGGATCCCATCTAACTCCAATTAGAATGAGAATCATCAAGAATACAAACAATAATAAATGCTGGTGAGGATGTGGGGAAATAGGAACTCTTATACATTGTTGGTGGGACTTCAAACTAGTACAGTCCCTATGGAAATCGGTGTGGAAGTTTCTCAGAAGACTGGGAATGGAACCACCATATGACCCATCTCTAGCTCTCTTGAGACTCTTTCCAAAGGAATTGAATTCAGAATATTATAGCAATACATGCATATTCATGTTTGTAGCAGCACAATTCACAACAGTCAAATTACAGAACCAGCCTATGTATTTGTCAACAGATGAATGGATCACAAAACTGTGGTATATAAATACAATGAACTTTTACTACACCACAAAGAAGAACAAAATTATGTCATCTGCAGGAAAATGGATGGAACTAGAGAATATTATGCTAAGTGAAGTCAGCCAGTCTCAGAACGCAATTAGAAATATGCTTTCTCTCATATGTGGACGCTAGAGGTAACAAAAGAGAGATCAAATAAAGAAGTAGAGACTCCAGTGGGGCAATGGAGGGGGCTTAGGGGAAGGTGGAAGGACGATAAAAATGTAATGAAGGTAACTGTTTAAATATTACTATCTGCACACAATTGCCAAACTATGGAAGCAGCCAAGATGTCCATCGACAGATGAATGGATTACAAAACTATGGAATATGTACACAATGGAATTCTACTCAGCCATAAAGAAGAACAAAATCATGTTATTTGCTGGTAAATGGATGCAACTGGAAAATATTATGTTAAGTGAGATCAACCAGTCACAAAGAGTAAAGAAGCATATCTTCTCCCTAATATGCGGATGCTAGGGAGAAGATAGGGCATAAGAGGGACTCCAGATGAAAAAGGAGAGATCCTCAATAAGCAAAGAAGATGATTTAACCAAAGGGGATGGACGGGGGTTGGGGGCGACACCCTAATGCACACGATGTACTTTCACAAATATATCAAGGTCAATCACTAAACTGAACTCGAGAAGGAGTGGGGTGGGAATTGGGGAAGGGGTTAAATGAGAAATGTGTGCATATATGCCTTTATCAGCTTATACCTAACAAAGATGTATGTTTACAATGCACCAATTATTATATAAAAAGTAAAAAAAATATTACTATATTCAGATATGAAATTATCAATACCAATCTCAATGACATGTATGAAGTAGGGGAGGGAGCAAGTTGGGATCCAGAGTAAAATACACCAAGTCTTGGGTGCATGTATATCCCTATTACTATATACCTCATTATGATGTATAATTATCATGCACCAATAAAAGTATAAAAAAAATACCAAAGCCAGGCATGGTGGCACATACCTGTAATCCCAGTATTTGGGAGGCTGAGACAGGAGGACCACAGGTTTGAGGCTAAAGCATGGTAACTAGGTGAGACCCTGTTTCAAAAAAAAGAATAGTTCTGGGAGTATAGCTCAGAGTTAGACTCCTCTGGGTTCAATCCCCAATACCACAATAAAATAAAATAGTGTGTTGGGAAGGAAGTGGTCACATTTCTATACTGGTCAAAGTGTGAATTGGTGCATCTCTCCAATGTTGGTTCTTGTCACCTGTCTGGTACTTCTGTTCCATCTTCAGAGATGAACCTCTCCCATTACTCCTACTGTCTAATTTATCATACCACAGCTGCATTTCAATCTAAGACACTAAGTGAAAAAAGGAACACTGGTATCACCATCCCAACTTCCATCCCCTCCTCTGCCTTATGGATTGTTCGGAGACTCTTCCAGTATGGCTATCTTCTTTCCTACTCCTACAATCCCCTCCCTCTCTTTGATACACAAGTTCCACAAATTTCAAGAACCTAAACTGTAATTTTCTTTTCTTTTTCTTTTTCTTTCTTTCTTTTTTTTTTTTTTTTTTCGGTACTGGGGATTGAACCCAGGGACATTCTACCTCCGAGCTATACCCCCAGCCCTATTTTTATTCTTTATTTTGAAACCGAGTCTCAATAAGTTGCGGTGTGCCTCACTAGGTAGCTGAGGCTGGCCGTGAACCCGGATCCTCCGGTCTCAGCCTCCCGAATGCTGGGATTACAAGCGTGCGCCACCACGCCCGGCTTCTAAACTGTAATTTTCAAAGTGTAGCCATCCACAACTGGCACAGGGGAGACTGGGCTAAGTTCTTGAAATGGAAACAAAATAAATTAATCTTTAAGGAAATCATCCTGCCATGGTTATTTTAAAGATGAAATTAAATACAATCAAATATTAATAATTAGCATCATGCATGGTGGCACATGCTTGTAATCCCAGTACTTGGGAGGCTGAAACCGGAGGATCCGGGTTCCCAGCCAGCTTCAGCCCTCCACAACTTAGTAAAACCCTGTTTAAAAATAAAGAATGAAAAAAAAAATAAGACTAGGGGTGTAGCTTGGAGGTAGAATGTCCCTGGATCCCCAGTACTGCAAAACAAACAAAAATACTAATGATTAAACTGATGACCAAATATAACAAAATACTACTTTTTATGGGAAAATTTAGCATACAATCACAAAATAAATATTTTGTTTTTAAGCACTACATAAATATTAATATTTTTAAAAGGGAGAACTCACCTCATGAACTAAAATAGCATGTGCTATATATATTTTATTGCTTATAAAATCTCCAGCATGAGTCTTATCCAGGAGAAATTAAGCACTGAATGACACCAAATCTTTCAATAAATCAAGAAGTGAAATATATCATAAAAACAAAAAAGGAGATTGAAGGGGTAATTACATTTTCCATTCAACCTCAATCAACTATGTGTTCATATATGAAGTAGACTAAACAATGCATAAAACAAAAGGTAAATCCTTTAATGAACATACTGAAAGAATATTATCTTATTTTCATTTAGGCAATTTAACCCTGAAACTAAGAAAGGAGTTCCAAAGTTTATTGGAAATAGTGGAAATACATAAATGTATATTTAGACTATTGTCATTGAAATATGTAAGAATTGAACATTCCAATTTACTTGGTTACTCATTTCAATATAAAATGTAATATCCCAGGTTTTAAGTAGGCCAGAAATGAATGAAGCTTGTCAGCTATTGTTTAACAAAGGAACTGAACATAAACTTATTTAATAAAAAGAAGACAAAATGAACAAACAAGCAAAAACAATGACTTATTGAAAAACAAAAAAGGGGAACTATCACATTAAGTGTTATCTACAGTGGTTTCAGAATGTATGAACACAGGGATGTATAGAAATGATCCTCCCAAAAATGACTCTTAAGGCATAATTTCTCAGTAATTCTGGCAGATCTTCCTTTCTCCCTTCCTGTACTCTTCCTTTGATATACACTCTAGAGTATTTTAAGATTTAAATCCTTTGTTAAACAACTGTTTCTGTTTATCCTCCTGAAGGAATATACAGCCAGTGTTAAAAATAGAATAGATTGCCAATTCCCCAAAACAAGAAAATCTGTTTAAGTTCTACAAATTCATCAGTGTTCAGATCAACAATTTGAGGATTGAAGAAAAGCAGTTTTAACTTTGTCTTATCCCATGTTAACTATGCCTAAATTAAAACAACCTCCAAATGAGAAACCTTGTGTTTCAAGTAATGTACAACAAAATAAAACAATTTGTTACACAGAATTTAATGTAAACTGGCAAGGTAAGTACAGTTCTACTTAAAATGGCATCACTTTAATAAATTGGATATTTATTTCTTAGTGAAGACACTGGTTCCAGACACTATTTTCTCAGTGGAGGGTAACTGTTTCTAATCAACTTACTGATGAACAGTTGAACTACACACACACACACACACACACACACACACACACACACACACACAAACTAGATCATTTCTTGAAAATATACTCTAGTCTCATACCTGGGGTATGAGAGGTATATTAAATATATATATACCTTTATATATTTTAATATACCTCAATGAGGTATATTAAATGTGTTTATGTACATACAAAGAGAGAGAGAATTGTTTTAAGTTAAAGACTTCATTATCTCAGAGTACCATAATATTTGCATGATTTATAAAAGTGCTACCATCTACATTTTAATATTTTATAGGCCGTGAATTAATATTTTTGCTTCTATAAGACTGAAAGTAAAACATTAGAAAAATATTAACATTTAAGAAGTCATATTTCATGGAGAAACAAGGATATTAACTGTACCAAAATACAAATTAAACTTAATAAGTAAGATTTAGGAAATTTACTAGAAATTTGCCAAGAGACTAGATTTTAGGTGCTCTTACAACAAAAAGGTAACTATTGGTAAAGGTAACTGTTGTACACCTAAAATATATACAATTTTTTTAATTTGAAAGAATAAAGTCATATTTAAAAACAAATAAATAAATGAGTTAGATAATAAATGAATTTAAGGGAAGCAGAAATCTTTACAGCTAAAGTGAGAAAGTTTGAAACCCTTTTCAAGTAAATGAGGACACCTGCTGGAAATTGGAAATCTTCAAATAACCTCTGGCCAATAAGAAAGCTCATCTTCAATTTTATTTGACAACCTATCTGCTAGTAAATCAAGAGGAAAAGATATGCAAGTATTTGACACTTTCAAGAGTAAAAACTCTCATTCACTGAAATTACCTCAGAACAAAAAAGATAAAATGGTGAAAGTGGAGTGAGTTTTTGTTCTCTGAATTTTCTATTTTCTTGAGGTAGTTAAAAACTGACTACGGGATTCAAGATTAGGATCATAGATGAATGGACTATCCAGTGAGTAACAGGAAGATATTTATGAAGAGTCTTGACAGTCAGGGTTTGTTCTAGAGTTTTAAAATCACTAAGATTGAACAGAATTTGTGTTTAATAGAGCATATAGTCACTAATATTTCAGGTTAAGTTACATACTTAAAGTTGCTACTATCACAACCATAGATTAAAAAAAATGTTTACAAAAATAAAAGTACCGATCCACTTTTAATACATGATCTTGGGAAAGTCATTTGAACTCTCTGGACTTGAGTTGACTCATCTATATCCAAGAATATTGAACTAGGAAATTTCTAGTAGTCTCCTCTAAGCTTTAATGTCTGAGAATCTAAAAACAGCATCCTTTAAATTGCTGCTTTTAAAGTAGGTAGAAAAACTGCAATTAGAAACATAAAATGTATCATTTTACTTTCTACCCTAGAAAACAGCCCTATTTATGTTTGCCATTGTAAACATGCCTTCTAGATTTATCATATCAGGGATTACTCTAAATTCAGTATTTTATCTCAGGCCTACTGTGAATAAACATAGAAAACTAGAAGCTTTGAGTCCTCAGGATTATATTTTTCAAGAATCAATCTCAGGCACGTGCTGTTATCAATCTAAGTAAATTCCTCATCTAAATCATAAGCAAGGTTCAAGAATAAGTGTACTGATATATTTGTCTCATTGTAGCTTTATCATTTATTTGTCCTCTGAAAATACCAATCAACAATATATTTGAAACACAATATTTTAATTGAATGCTCTAAATCTTGTATTATTAACAATTTTCCAACATTTTTCATTTTATAGAAATATAACAGGAATAATAATGGTAATGGGTAAGGCCAAAGTTAGAGATATTTAATAGGGAAAGGGAAATATTTATTACTGATTAGTACCTTTGAGAACCCATTGTATGCAAAACAGTATATATCTAGAATACTTTTAATTATGCATTATTATATTTAAAACTATGAATATACAGAGAATTCAAAGACCTTTTTATCTGGACTCTAGCATCCTTTTTCTTATAAACACACAATCTTAATAACTTATCTCGGATTCTCTATCTCAAACATATTAATGTTAATGTCTTTGATCTGTAATTTTTTACATCTTCCTGTGTCATTTCTCACAAGTTTTACAGGTTCTGTAAAACTTGAGAGTTATGGTAGGCCTGTTTAACATCCAGGGAAAATTAGGGAGTTCCATAGAGAACTGTCAGGAAATCAACATTTGTAGTTATAAGTAAATATAGAAAGAAACAAGCCAATGTAATTTTTAGAAAAAATGATCTCATAAAAAGTTTCACCTTGTCAATTACACAAAATTGAACTTCTTGCTCTTGAACAATTTATCAATTTAATCAAATAATTTGTAAAGATAATAAATTCTAGAGGATGTACAGAGAGTATAATGTGCTGAAAAATACTTAGGCAAGAAAAATAAGCATATACAAGTTTGAGTTGACGTGAAGAAGTAGAATTGAATGGATGAGAAAAGAGTATTTTAAAAATCAAGTTTGCTTGTGTCATATGAGTGTTACAATCTAAATTCTACGGTATAAATAGGAGAGAAGGATCTTATAGGGCTGAAATGATAGTACAAAGCTTTTGTCAGATATTTGATAGTTGAAGGTATAAAAGAATGGAGTTACAATCAGAGATGACAACAAAGCAAAGGCAGAAAATTTAAACCAGGTTGACTGATATATAGAACCACCTTGATTAGTGGTTAGAAACAACAGGGGGAATGAGGAGCCAGAGTCAAGAAACAGACAAATGTTTCTCACTTAGAAAATTTTCTTCACGTGCATGATTAGTTTTGCAGTTTGCGTAAACATAAATCACAATTGCAGCAGGTTAGACTGAAAGAAGAAAAAACTGACCAAAAAAGAAAATTGCTGACAAACTTTGGAGGAATTTTAGAGTTTACTGACTGGCACATTTTAGCTTGCCTCCAACTTCTAGGATTTGCCTCCCAAAACTCATCATGATCATTTGTTTCAATCTATTGGGACGAGGCATTCTGTTCCCTAAACAAATACAAACTTTCCCTTTCTCTGCATTTGATACAATATAACAGTCTACCCAATAGTAAAGATCCAAGTCAAATACCACCTCCTCAACAAAAGCTTTCTCCAATTATCTCAGTTCTAAAAGAACCTTCTCTCTTGTTCTATTATTGGATGTAGACTGCACCACTCATATGATCCAACATTGATTTGAAAATATATATGCATCTGTTTGCTCAATCCTGCAGAATTAGAAAAATCCTTATGGGCAGAAACTGTGTAATGCAACTCTGTACGCCACGGGGTTTTGCATTTTCATAAGCAAGTCTACAAAAACAAAATCCGACTCACTAAATAATGCTAAATAAGAATTTGCCAAATGAATGCATTCCAGTGCTGACATATTTTCATTACCTTCAGTTTTTCTTTATCTTTATGAGGCAATCTTTATATTGGACCCATTTTTTATGATTACTTTCTAACTTTTAAGACAATAACACGATTAAAATATATCTAGGTTCATCCAACATTTTTACCATAAAGGTAAAAAGAGGTTAGAGCATGAAGGGATAATCCCAATAATTGGGGCAAAGAAAGCATATTTAAATGTCTTTCTGATTTGATTTGTTTACTTGAACAAGAACGCAATATGCAACATGAAGTTGTGGGAGAGAAACTGAGATAGTGAGAGTGATCCTACCTGATTTCTTTAATTCCATGCCGCAGGTGTTGCATGAGGAAGAAAGGGCCAAAACAAAAATGAGTTCTTCTGTTAAGCTGCATTTTAGTTTGAAGGGATGGTTTTGCATTCTGTAGCAGATACAGCATTTATCTTTTAAAATGATGCTTCCAATGCTTTTAATCCACATGAACACAAATGGAATTCTTCCTTAAAAGTAACAGTTCAAAAGGTTAATTTTCTTTTTTATTTAACTTTCAGATTAGGGAAATGGAGTTGTTTGAGCACTTTTTATTCTTTGTTTGCTTGGTCCTGGGGATTGAACCCAGGAGCATTCTAATTCTGCGCTACACCCCCATTCCCTTTTTTTTATTTTTTAAGTTTGAAACAGGGTCTTGCTAAATTGCTGAGGCTGGTCTTGAACCTTCGATCCTCCTGTCTCAGCCCTCCAAGTACCGGGTTTGCAGGCATGTGCCTTATGCTAGTCCAAGCTCTGCGTCCTAAACATTTTCATGCCTGGCACCTTCCTTAGTCCCTTCACTGAACGCTACCTTAAGATTAAAAATTCATTTTACCAGTGTTTCCCTCTGGATAGACCTCTGCTATTACAAACTTCCTATGGGGCTCCATTGAATTCTTGGTGGAGTCCCTCCAAGTGGGATAACGGTATTTTCACGGGTATTCCCGCCTCCAGGCGCCTCCCTCTCTTCCAGTCCCCAATTTGTCGCTACTCTCCACCTGCGGGAGGCGCGCCATTTTGACACCCTTCTCGTGACAGGACCACAATACTGCTTTGGCGGGAAGTTCCCACAGCCAGGGAAACATTTCCACTCCGAACGAGTACTCCTGTCACTTCTTCTCCACCTTCTTGCTAAATGTGACATGGAAACACAGTAGCCCCTACTCAACCCGGTTTCCGAAGCACTTTTCCCCCTGAGAAGAGGAAAAGGTGGTGGCTTTGGAGACCTTGGAGAAAGCAACTCTTGGGGGTTTGGCCTGTCATTACAGTATAAAAGAAAGCAAAAAAGATCACGACAATTCTGGCTTTCTTAAGGGTCTCGTCTGAGCACTGTGTGTCTGCTAAGTTCGCGTGCTCCTCCACCCCACCCGCGGTCCGAGCCGGCAGCGTACGAGGGCTTCGGGAAAGTCCGCGAGCCACGCCTCCCGCCGGCCACCTCCCCTTATTGGCTTGACAGACTGTCACTCCAATCTGGCTCCCACTCCTGCTAACCATTCACGTAGTTTGGTTGCGTCTTGGCGTGTTTAATGTTGCCAATAACGAGAGCTTTTTTTTCTTTCTTTTTTTTTTTTTTTTTTTTTTTTTTTTTTTTTTTTTTTTTTTTTTTTTTTTTTTTTTTTCGAGGCGAGTACAGGTCGTGCTGCAATTAGTTCATTGAAAACTCAGTTGCTTTCGGAGCAGTGGGGCAGAGACTGCTTTCGGCTTTTTTCCTGCTGACTATTAAGAGCGCCTATAGAGAGCTGCAACAATGCCCAAAAGAAAGGTAAGTGAAATGAGAAGATAGAAGGAAGATTAGCCGCTGAAATACATATTTCCTAAGGCAGAGATTATTTTTTTTTTAAAAAAGGGCTTTTGGCTTCTAGTTCGGTTTTTGTGATGTACTGAGTGGAAGGGGAGGAGGGAAGGGCCAAGAACAGTCGGTGTAAGGTTTAGGAAGGTCTCGCATGCAACTGGTAGTTCACTTTTGGCGTGTTTTGTTTAAGGAAAAGAATCGCTTGAGAGGTGTCTCCATGCTGAATTACAAACAGCCATAGCGCTGTGCTGTCGCTTCCTACCCCACCCCCCTTCCACCGCTTACCCTATTGGAGAACACTTCTCCTGCCAACCACACTTCCAGACACCAGTTTCCTCCTCTGCCTCCGGCTTTTCTTGGGGCACCGTCCCATTTGGGGGAACGAAAACCACGGCTTTCTCCTGTATTTGCCTTTGTTCTTTCCGTTTTCTTTTTCCTTTTTTTCCCCTTCCCTCCTCCACTACTTGTCATGCCAGATGGCTATGCAATGGTAATCCTGTGCCATTAGGCGGCGCAGACTTCAAACTATCCTAGGGAAGGGAGAGATTCACCGCTGTAATTAGAAACTTTAGGGCTGAGCGATCTGGCGCTCTCTGAGTTCTTAAACTAAAGGTGAAAAGGTGGTGAGAGCCCTGTCCGATAAATGTTGTCTGTGTTCGGCAGCGTGGGATTTGTTCGTGTTAGACGCGCAGAATTGATCTAAACTATTCGTGGGCTACAGATCTTCTACAAATGCTCACTTCAGAATTCCTGGCTCCTCTCAGACGGGAAATAAGTTTGCGTTCGGTGTTTTTCTGTTTGTTTTTCTAAGTCCCTTATAAGTGAAATGGAAAGCTGTTTCATTGCCCGATAAAGTCGCAGAACACTGCGAATGTAAGGGTTGTGATTGTTTTATATTCCTTTTAATCTGTCTGCCTTCCCTATTCCTAGAACATAGGAATACGGCTGAAATTCCCCAGTGCTCTGGAGCTGTGTGAATCGTGCAATAGCTTGACAATTTCCAGGCTGAAGGGCTACTCAGATGTGGAAAGCGATCGTTTCTAATCACCAACCCCCCTCCTCAGGTTACCGTTGCTGTGTTTTTCTAGGCTTGTGCAATGGGTCTTGCTATTTTACAGAGCTGACAGCAACCTTGTAGCAGGTAGTGGCGGGAAGTTTTTAAAATCCGCGGCTGGCTTCTCAGAATAAAGCATTGACGTTGTTAACAAAGAAGTTCTCCCTCTGAAGCATTGTGGGGGTTGTAGTTCTTGTAGGCAAAACTTGGAGAAGAAATTAGTCCAGAACCTATAGAAAGGGCCAGATAGGTACAATTGCCTAGCAAGCATAAGGCAAGAGAAACAGGGAAATTGCATGCAGCTCTGCCCTCGTCCATCCCACCCCCACCCTTTTTTAGCTTTAACACTGTACAGCAGGTGGACTTCAAAATAAAATGGTTTGTTTTTAGATGTTATTTACACGAAAATATGAAATTGACTATCTGTTGTGTAAACATATGTCTTGAGCATGCATTTGCTTCATCGTGTACATTTGCACGTTAGTAGACCGTAGTATGTAACATAGCTCCTAGGAAACAACACGTGTCTAGTAGAGAAACCGAGGAAAAGTCTTAAGTGTCTATATTGCAACTATAATGCATAGGCAGTATTTTCCGATCTATATGTTTACATTAATGACCTTATTTCTGTATGGTTTTCTCCTCTGTATAGGCTGCAGGTCAAGGGGATATGAGGCAGGAGGTGAGTGTCTTTAGCTTTAGAATCTGTCTGAAAAAAAAATCCACTTATTTTATAAATTTGAGACACATAAGCATCTAAAAATAGATGCCGGTTGGTATAATTGTACCATATGAGTACTAATATGATATTCCAGAGAGCTGTCTCATGTATATAGTAATAAAAACTACAAAGCTTCTTGGAATTTAGGACCTTGTGCTTGTTAAGATAGGGAGAGAATGAATGTATCCGTTTGAATCTCACTGTGAAGTCTAATTGCAATGCACTAATAAGAACATTTTTTCAAAAGATTGGGAGAGAGCATCTTCTTAAGCAAAAATATTGCGTTGTCAGTTGGCAAGGAGGGAGTATATTTGTGTTTTTAAATATGTCCCTTGGAGGGAATGGGGCCAGAATTGGGGAAGGATTAAATGAGAAATGTGTGCATATATGCCTTTACCAGCTTGTACCTAACAAAGATGTATGATTACAATGCTCCAATTAAAAAAATTAAAAAACTGAAAAATTGTAAGTTGAAAAAAATAAATATGTCCCTTGTTACTAGTCATTGTGTTAATTTAGCCTAGTACCTGAAGGTTAATTTGGGATTTTTTTTCCTTAGCATATAAAGGGTCCAAGAGAAGGGGGAAATGAAAACTTGTATTTATATTATGGTATTTTCTAGCCAAATTGGTTTTTAGTGATAATATTTATGTACTGTAACATCAAGTATTTTCACCACAATAAAAATAATTCTAGTTTTACGTATCCATGATTCTCTTAAATGATACTTTTTTTTCTACTTCTAGCCAAAGAGAAGATCAGCCAGACTGTCTGCTGTAAGTAGTCTTTTTAAAAGGAACCTATGTATTCTGAAATAAAAATTTAAAATATAGGGAATCCTTAATGATAGTATACTTGATATAAGATTTATCTTTGCAGTTTTAAGAAAACATTTTCACAATAATTTTTCCTAGTGTTTAGTTTAAATCATACCCATTTGTACTTAGTAGGTTGGATTTCATTGCTAAGACTCTTTCTTTAATTATGATTTTTTTTCTCTCCATAACAATATTTTTATGCAGATGCCTGTGCCTATTATACCAGAGGTGAAACCCAAAAGAACATCAACTCCAAGGGTAATATGCAACTTCAAATTTTGAAAGAAAATTGGTTTTCTTCAGAAATAATTTTTTGAAAAGATATATACCTGATAATTTTTGCTTTCTTTATTTTGCTCAATTAGTCATATATTGTACCATATAGTACATGTAAATACTTTCGATGAAGAATGTTTGTTCCAGTTCTGTGACTGTACACTGTGTTTTAACATTTTATTAGATACAGACAAAAAATTTTAGTCCAGTAGTCCATTAAATGTATATGCCTTTGAGATCTTATAGACACAATACCAACATTCTTAGCAAAGTAAAGGGTGTAAACTGCAGTAACCAAAGTAGTGCTTTGTAATAATGGTAGTTACTAACATGTGATAAAGTTTGCAAAGTGCATACATTATTTTTCAATGGACACAATTGTTTTATATGGAATTCTATACTCTGGTGCCATAGCTAAAGACATATAGAAATAGAAGTAGCCTTAATATTTAGTTCACTGTCAACTGATTCATATGTCAGGATATTTGAAGGATTCATTTAATACCTAAAATCATAAGAGGTTAAAGGTATGAGGAACATTAGAGATCATCTAATCCCATCACTTTGTAGTTGAAGTAACTGCAAACAGTTGTCACATTTGTAAAACGTTTGGAAATATTTGGTTAGAAGATACTGCTAAAACCTGGGTAAAAAGTTTTAGTGATAATTGATCTATTAATAGCAAATGACAACAGAAAGGGAAATTTCTTTTAATTTTAAATGATATTTATCAGCATCAACTTATGTATCAATAGAGCAATAGTCATAAAAATGTTCTGTTACCAGTTCTAGTTTGGCTCCTAAGAAGAATATACATATAAATGGACATTTATAATAATAATAAAATGTGCATAAAGAATTTCTTTTTAATTTGTCTCCATTTTATTTTCCAGGCTCACTATTTTATAAAGTTATAACTTACTAAAACAGTAAATCCAGTTTATTTTAAAAAGAGAAAATAGGGCTGGAGGTGTAGCTCAGTGGTAGAGCACTTGCCTAACACGCACAAGTTCTTGGGATAGATCCCCAGCACTGAAAGATTATGTGTGTGTGTGTGTGTGTGTGTGTGTGTGTGTGTGTGTATAAATGTATGTATGTGTATATATATGCATATAATAATGTATATATGCATGTATGTATATATGTGTATATATGTATGTATGTGTATGTATATGTATATATATGTGTGTGTGTGTTAAACAGGTATTATATAATCAGACATTAAAATTATTTACCTTTCTTACCTCTCAGTTTCTCATTTGTTAAAAGAGCAGTAACTCAAGTTTTTATTATAATTTATAGTTTCTAAAGCCGTTTCAATTGCATTTTATCATTTGCCTTTTATACGGTCCCTATGAAGTAGGTGTTAGTAGTCTTTTTACTTATGAAAAACAGCCTCAAAGAGATTATGTTCACATATAAGTGAGAGATCCATATTTCAAACACAGATTTTTCTGGTCCCTTAACCCACTGGTATTCCTATTATATATACACTTAGGCAAAGGGCTTTCTTGGTAAAGCAATTGTGATTGAAGCATTCTGAAACTGAAACTTGTAGATACAAAGATTGAAATATTTATGGCCCATGTTGATCTCTTTTAAATATGTCTAAATTGATGCTGCCTAACATAGGATGTCTCTTAACTGTTAATAGTGTTAATATTGACAAAACTCTGTTGCTGATTATTAGCCTAGACAGAGGTAAACTGATCCTCTCTAATCAGTCAATTTGTGAGTCTAATGTGTTGCTTCTCATGTTATCACTCAACATAAAATCCCATTTCATTGATATATAACAGGGTAACATCGTGTGTGTGTGTGTGTGTGTGTGTGTGTGTGTGTGTGTGTGTGTGTGTTTTACTGGGGATTGAACCCAGGAGTGTTCTAGATTTTTTATTTTGAAATGAGCTCTCACTAAGTTGCTGAGGGTCTCACTAAATTGCTGGTCTTGTATCTGCAATCTTTCTATATCTGCCTCCCGAGTACTAGGAGTGCAGACATGCTCCACCATGCCTGGCTACATTGCTCCATTTTAATGCTTCTTTATGTTTACAATAACACTGAAAGTGTTGCATGTTAATTTGTTGGTGTCAGGTTTATATGTGGCCTTTTAAAGCTTTTCTCTAAATTATTATAATAGTTGGTAAAGTGGCTGGCCATTTAGTCAACATAGCAGTTAAATTATGTACTTACTTTAATTCTTTTTCTGTTTCTGGGCAGAAAATGAAGACCAAAAATGATATGGTGGAAAAAAACACAGATCCACATGCCAAAGAAGTTGCTGAAACCAAGCAAGAAGTTGTTGATGAATACAACAATGAAAATGGAGAATCCAAAATTATAGAGGTATTTTACAATGTTAACAGATTCATCCATTTGAAAGATTAATGGCTATAATGGAAAGAAATCTTACTTGCCTTTTATTAAATGTTGTAAGCATTAAATGAACAGTAATTCAGTAGCATAATGGTATCTGAAGAGAAAAGAAAATGAATTTAAAATATGAGAATTTACACATACTAGTAGTGGGAGCCATGGGGTGGCATTGCTAGTGCTAGAACCATGCCAGTGATCATGACATAGTAAAAATAGAATGAACCTGCCAGGCGTGGTGGCGCACGCTTGCAATCCCAGCATTCGGGAGGCTGAGACTGGAGGATCCGGGTTCGCGGCCAGCCTCAGCTACCTAGTGAGGCACTCCACAACTTAGTGAGACTCGGTTTCAAAATAAAGAATAAAAAATAGGGCTAGGGGTATAGCTCGGAGGTAGAATGTCCCTGGGTTAAATCCCCAGTACCACACACACACACACACACACACACACACACACACACACAAATATATATAATGAACCTCTTAGTGAATGCAGGCCAGTCCTCTACCTTTTGTCAGCACGTAGGGTATTTGTAAATTCCTTTCCCAGAACATACAATGCTTTTATTTCCCCTACATGTTGCAAAACAAGTTATTATATAACAGATTTTAGTAGGTTTTGCTTTGCATATTTAGTGCATACTACGTTTTCAGATATTACAGTAAAATACTGAAAATGGGATGTAGTTAGTGACTGAATCTACAAACCAAGTATGCATATTTGGAAAACCTATTGTGAGTGATCTTATGATATCTGGTATAGGACATTTCTGGCAATTTTTATTTAAAAGAAGACCAGCCAAGTGTGATGGTACTTGCCTGTAATCCCAGTACTTGGAAGTCTGAGACAGGAGGATTACAGATTTGAGGATAGCTTCAGCAAGTAGCAAGACTCTCAGCAACCTCATGAGAACTTGTTTCTTATAGCTTAGAGGGAGAATGATCCTGGGTTCAATCCCCAGAACTACAGAGTACATAAATAAATAAGTAAATAAATAAACAAAAGAAGCCCAAAGTCCCCCTTTTTAGAAACAAAATGTATATTTTCCCAAGGACTATATTTTGTTTTCATGCATGTTACTTACTAAGAATCATGAACATAGACTCCTATATCATCCTTTGTGTATTTAGTTTATATTTCTTCATATTTATAATGAGGATTATTTGTATGAATAAGCCATCTTGAACCTGTTGCAGATATCTATTTGTGGATGTCTGTATAGAGATATTTTAGTTAATCTAATTTCTTAGGATGTCTTCTTCATGATATAATTTTTCACAGGAAAATACTTTATTGTAAAAGAAGTATTAGTCAATCCACAAAATAGAAATAATCTGATATAAATATGCATGTAAAACAGTTCCAGATTTACATCTTGTCTTTGTTTGCTACACATTTAGGCACAAGCTACCGAAAAAGACGTCGAGGGATTAAAAGAAAAACTTGAAGCTATCGAAGAAGAGGGAGGAGAAAAGAAAGAAGCGGCAGCAGCAGAAGGAAAAGAAGATGAGAAAGTTGAAGAAGTTAAAAATAAAGAAGATGAGGTTGGAAAAGAAGACGAAGGTAAAAAAGAGAAAGAACAATATGGAGAAGAAGACAAAGAGAGAAACGAGAAAGAAGATGAAGAAAACCCAAAAGAGAAAGGAGATGAGGAAGAGGGTAATGATGAAAAAGATAAAGAAGAAGGAAAAGAGAAAGGAGATGATGAAAAACAGGAAGAAGAACTAGAAGAGAAGGGAGATGGAAAAGATGATGAAGATGGTAAAAAGGAAGAAGATGGAAAGGAGAAGGGAGAGAAAAAAGAGGAGAAAGATGAAAAGGAGAAGGAAAATGAAAAACAGGAGGAAGATGAAGCTGGAAATGAGGATGAAGATGGAAAGGAAAAAGAAGATGGAACACAGGCAGAAGAAGAAAAAGAAGAAGAAAAAGCACAGGAAGATGGAAAAGGAATTGGCATAGATGGAGGTGATGAAAAAGAAGATGAAAACAAGGCTGAAGTTGAAGAAGAGGTCAAAAGAGATGAGAAAAAAGATGAGTCTCTGAGTATTGTTTAAAACTGCCCTATATACTTTCATAATTTGGTAACGTGTACCTTTGTGTTGTAATGGCAATAGAGACAAATATTTTTATCAGATATTTTATAAGCACCGCTTTTCTTTAGCATCATTTAATTTCACAACATCTTCATACTGTCACAAAATGCCTAACATAAAATCTTTCTCTATAAATTTTGTGATTATAGTAGTGGAATATATTAAATATGCTTTCAACTTTGTGGGTGAATACTGTTTCGTGTAAGTTATATGTTAAATCTTTGAATTTGAATTTTATTCCTATATATACAATGATATCACAAAGTTCTGGGGATTCCAAAAGAGTTTCATCCAACATTCTTGTCGTTCTCTAGGTTGCTTTTATAAAAAGGTGAACTATTTTCATGTAATGCTAAGAGTTAGAGTTAACATTTCCTGAATATAACTTTATTAGTAGCTTGAGAAAAATATAAAGCTGTAATCCCATTTTTCAAAGAGATACAAATGTTTATTTCAGAAGGGCAGTTTTGATTATATGTGTATGCACAAAATTTTACTGGATTTAGCTTAATAAAAAGAATTCAAAGATGATTGTGGTTTGTTATATGTCTAAAACTAGTTAGCAAAACATAATGCTTGATTTTTTTATACTGTGATATGAAAGCATAAAATTATTTTTCACTGAGATGCAGTAACATAAAACTCACCATTTTAATTATTTCAAAGTGTACAGTTCAGTGGTTGTTCAAATCACAATGATGTGCAACCTCCACGAGTATCTATTTCCAGAGCATATTTTCATCAATGAAATGAAAACCCAAGTACTAATTAGCAGTCTATCCCCATTTTCCTCAACCCATACACCACACTCCATATGAAGCAATGAATTCTGCTTCTATGAAATTTTCAATTCTGAACAGTTCAAAAAATGAATTCATGCAAACATGTGTGGCCTGTTTTGTTTGGCTTCTTTAACTTAGCATAATCTTTCCAGATTAATTCATATTGTAACATATATGATTACTTTATTTGGTTTTGTGGCTGAATAATATTGTATTTCATCAAAATACCACATTTTATTAATGAACATTTGGGTTGTTTACATATTTAATCAGACATGTGAATAATGCTGTTGTGAACATTCACATAATTTTTTTTTTTTTTTGCGGTACTGGGGATTGAACTCAGGGGCATTCTACCTCTGAGCTACACCCCCAGCCCTATTTTTTATTCTTTATTTTGAAACAGGGTCTCACTAAGTTGCGGAGTGCCTCACTAGGTAGCTGAGGCTGGCCGTGAACCCGGATCCTCCGGTCTCAGCCTCCCGAATGCTGGGATTACAGTTTTTGAAGATGTGTTTGCATTTTTACTGAGTATATGTCTAGGAGTGAAATCAATGGTTCTTTTAATAATTCTGTGTTTGTCTTTTTGAGGAACTTCCAGACTGTTTTCCAAAGTGGCTTCAGCATTTTATATCTCTATCACCAATGCATAAAGGTAGCATGAAGATACTAAATTCTCCACATCTTTCACAATACTTGCTGTTATCTGTCTTTTGGGATGATTTGGAGGGTGATAGAATTCATGTGATTTTGATTTGCATTTCCCTAATGATGCTGAGCATCTCTTTATGTGCTTGTTGGCTATTCATCTGTCGTTGGAGAAATCTTTTTTTTTTTTTTCCCTGTACTGGGGATTGAACCCACGGGCATTCTACCTCCGAGCTACACCTCCAGTCCTATATTCTTTATTTTGAAACAGGGTCTCACTAAGTTGCAGAGGTCCTCACTAAGTAGCTGAGGCTGGCTGCGAACCCGGATTCTCAGGTCTCAGTCTCCCAAGTACTGAGATTACAAGTGTGTGCCGCCACGCCCAGCTTCAGAGAAATCTTTATTCAAATAATTTGCCCATTTGTTAATTGAATTGTCTTTTTAGCATTGAGGTTTTGTTTTTTTTTTTTTTTGCAGTACTATGGATTGAACTCAGGGGCGTTCTACCTCTGAGCTACACCCCCAGCCCTAGTTTTTATTCTTTATTTTGAAACCGGGTCTCACTAAGTTGCAGAGTGCCTCACTAGGTAGCTGAGGCTGGCCGCGAACCCGGATCCTCCGGTCTCAGCCTCCCGAATGCTGGGATTACAAGCGTGCGCCACCACGCCCGGCTTAGCATTGAGTTTTAAGGAATGTATTTGATTCCCTATGAGGTAGGTTATTTGTTTAAAAATTCCCTATAATATGGTTTTCACTTTCTTGTTAGTGTCCTTCTGCCAGGCTCTGTACCAGCAGGGCACAGGAAGATGCTGAATTCTCTGGTGCATTCCTCCTCACACGGGGCACCCACTTGTAGGGCTCTGTACCAGCAGGGCATGGGAAGACGCAATGAAAAAATACTCTTGAGACTTTTTTCCTGGTCTCAAAGAGGTGAGAGGGGAAAAGGCAAGACAGCCAAACTCCCTGATCAAAACACAGCTCTTCTTTTATTACAGGTTTACAGAATTAAGACTGTCATTAATTCATTGACTATCTCTGGCTAACCAGTAAAGCACTGTTTTAGAAATGCTTTAGAAGATAAGTTGTTATCTGACAGTTTTGCAGGTGCTGCAGAGGTTGCTGTCTTCAGCTCCTTCCTTGGGGTGGTGGTCTCCTACTCTTAAAGCAAGCAAAAAGTAAAACAGAAGGAAACAGCTTAGATAGCAAAGGGGCATTGAGGTCATTGTCTTTAGTTCCCTCAAGAAAGGCAGTCTTCTGCCAAAGCAAGCAAAAAGCTATAAATCAATAAGCCAATATTCTCTATATTTAGAATAGTTTCCCACATCCTTTCACGCACAAAAACTTAATTTTGGTGAAAATCAATTCATCTATTTCCTTTGTAACATGTTTTGGGCAGCATATATAAAAATCTCTTCAAACATCAAGTAACAGATGTACACCTATGTTTTCTAGGAATTTTATACTTTCATCTCTTACATTAAGGTTTTTGTCCATTTCATGTCAATTTTTATGATGTGAAGTAGGAGTACAATTTCATTCATTTAGATGTGGCTATCCATTTGTTCAAGTACTATTTGTTGAAAAGACTATTCTTTCTCCCACTGAATGGTCATGGCAACTGTGGAAACTAATGGACTACAGATGTATTGGTTTATTTCTGTACTCTCTGCCATTGATCTTTAAGTCAATACCTCATCTCTCATACTGTAGCATTGTAATTTTGAACATTAGTAAGTTGCAGTACACCAAATTTATTTTTAGTTATTCAGAGTTCCTTGCAATTGCATATGATTTTTGGTCAGCTTTTCCATTTCTGCAAAAAAAATGCAATTGGCGTTTTGATAGAAATCACAGTAACTATGCACATCAATTTGGGAAATGCTGTCATAGTAACAAAACTATCTTCCAATCCATGAACACAGGATGTCTTTACATTTATTTTTTTTTATTTCATCATAATTTTGTCATTTTCAGTGTATACTTTTCCACCACTACTTTGGTTAAATTTGTTTCTAAGTATTTTATTATTTTGATTTTGTATATGGAATAGTTATCTTTAATTGTATTTCAAAATTTTCATTGTTAGTGTATAGGAATACAATTGATTTTTGTTTCTTGATCTCATATTCTGCAAATTTGCTAAACTCATCTATTAGTGCTAAAAGATGTTTTATGGACTTCTCAGGATTTTCTTTTTATAAGATCATGTCAGCTGCAAATAGAGATGGTTTTATTTCTTCCTTTCTAATTTATTTTTTCTTGCCTAATCACCCTGGTTTTAAAAAGACTTCACAAATGTCAAGAATTCAAAAAGAAATACATGGAATTCCGGAGTCCAGTTTTAAACCTTAGGCCTTTGTCACTACCTTTCCCAGGGCTAGAAGTTCCTGTGCCATTTCATAACCTGCACCAAAATTTAACACAATGCTACAGTAATCAAAACCAATCTCTAAGGGCTGGTTAAACTTCTAGGCACTCAGCCTGGATCCCTGCCTCCTTAGATACATTCTGCAACTATAGAGAACGCACTGTCATAATATCCAACACAGTGGTTGGTCTTTTAAGCACCTTAATGCCCTTCATTGTCAATGCTAAAATAAAAGTAACAATCCTAGTTTTCTGTTTAAAAACATTTCAGGTGAATTTCAGGACTGTGGTAATGGGTAACCTTACCTTCTCATGTGAAACCGTGCCCTCTACATAAAGAAGGTAGCCAGCTCCACCTTAAAACATTATTTTGTATAATAAAGCATTCATATAACAAGAATGTCATGGGGAGTCATTCCTTCATATCACATTACTAATGTAAACTTTCTTCCTCAAGTTTTGTCTCATTTTACTTCTTGGTGTTTTAATTGGATCCTACTGTCCTTAACCATTCCACATAATTTTGCTCCCGAGAGTCTCAACAACTGTGAGATGTGGGGAAGGAGTAGACTAGGAGGGGCTGCTAAGTTATAGGAAAAGTAGTCCATACTGCAAGTGAAAATTAAAATGCATTACAAATATACAGCAGAACAATCTTTGCTGCAGATGTGGAGAAAGAGCCAAGAGTACAAAAAATCGATAGGTAACTCTACAGAGAAAAGTTGTTTAATAAAAGTACTTGGTATTTTAGTAATCTGAGGCATTTTTCTTAAACTATCTCATTGGCAACACAAGTTCTTGATAATATACTGATTCAGCACAATAACTGATTTCCTGAGTATATGATGCTGAACTTTCAATATAAAAGTTTCTGGGGTGAATTTAAAGAGTTTCCCTATTATTAATCATGATTTTGGCTGACAAGGGGATATACTTCAGAATTAAAATTTTTCTAATAGGAATAACCTTTGAAATTATATTGTAATTAGATGGGAAAGTATAATCCAGTTTATTGTTATAATCTGAAAAGCAGAATGACTGTACACAATTCTTCAGGGATATATCTGCTACATTAAGGCTTCTCCTTAATATTTCCCCCAACAGTATTTAAAATATTCTATGCTGGTCATTATTGGTTCTATAGAAACCCCATGTTTAGAATGGTCTGAATAAAAGAAGATAGCAAATGACTGTCAGAAATGGAGTCTAACCTCACAAACCATCATATAGTGGGCAATGACCTATGAAGATCAAAAAACAAATATTGACATGATTTTTAAAAATTGGGTTTTGATAATCATAAAGATTTTTATCTTGAAATAATTTATTTTTTGAAGACATAACTAGTAATTCTCCAAAATTGAAAACGTCACTGCTAAAACAAGTTCTTTAACATAAGGACAGGAGAAAAAGCCCACCAAATCTGTTGATGTTTAGAGTCTCCTGTGCTAAAATTAAACCTAAACCAGGCAGTAGGCAAATGAATTGTGTGGGGGTACTTTTACAAACTGTGGAAGAAAATTTTTTACTGATATTTACACAATAGGTATGATTTTTAAATCTTAAATTACATATAGTTAATCTATTAATAATAATTCATTTCAATTTATAATAGTTTTTCAGATTATGTTGGACTTTTTAGGATGGGAAATGGTTGGGAAAAGCATTTTATATGAATAATTGTCTCACACATATTCTTCTAACTAGAGTTGTTCATTTTGATTATTTCTTAAGTATTTAAAATTATGTAAACTTTGTTTTTTCCCATGAACACAAATATAGTCAAACATTTATATAAGCAATTATCTTTATATATTTATATCATGTATCACATTAATAGTGTACATCAAAGTGGTTTTCAATTCTTTACAAAAGCTGAGCATTAAATAGTCTTTAATAATTAAAATTATTATTTAACAGATGTTACCTGACAACATATGCCTTGAATACCTTAGTAATTTGATTATGCATCCCAGGCATGTTGGAATTTACTAAATAACATAAATGAACTCCAAGGTTTGTAGAAACTGAGTTTCAGATTATATAATGGAGATATATATATGTGTGTGTGTCTATGTATGTTTTTTACAGGAGAAAAGAGAAATTGTGAAATGAAATGGATGATTTTGAGATATTTTAGTATTATTGGTTTAAAAAGTTTCTTTGCATTTCAATTAGGAATTTTGACCAAGTGTTAAATAATTTCTTCAAATATTTTACACTTAAAATGTGTTTATGAGCCAAGCGAGGTGGCGCACACTTGTAATCCCAGCATTTGGGAGGTTGAGACCAGAGGACCCGGGTTCACGGCCAGCCTCAGCTACCTAGTGAGGCACTCCGCAACTTAGTGAGACTCGGTTTCAAAATAAAGAATAAAAAATAGGGCTGGGGGTATAGCTCGGAGGTAGAATGTCCCTGAGTTCAATCCCCAGTACCGCAAAAAAAAAAAAAAAAAAAAAAAAAG
>PVLC010013727.1:0-40938 GCA_004027655.1 Graphiurus murinus
AACCACTGTGGAAAACAGTATGGAGGATCCTCAGACGAATGGGAGTGAACCTACCATATGACCCAGCAATACCACTGCTGGGTATATACCCACCAGAATGGAAACCAAATTATCAGAACGATGCATGTGTATCTATGTTTATAGCAGCTCAATTCACAATAGCCAAACTATGGAAGCAGCAAAGATGTCCAACCACAGACGAATGGATTACAAAACTATGGGATATGTGCACAATGGAATTTTACTCAGCCATAAAGAAGAATAAAATCATGTTCTTTGCAGGGAAATGGATGCAACTGGAAAACATTATGTTGAGTGAGATTAGTCAGTCACAAAGAGTTAAGAAGCATATGTTCTCCCTAATATGTGGATGCTAGGGAGAAGATGGGGCATAGGAGGGTCTCTAGATGAAAAAGAGAGATCCTCGTTAAGCAAAGAAATTGATTTAATTGTAGTGGATTCATGGGGCAGAGGGACACCCTAAAGCACATGATGTATGTACACAATCATATCAAGGTCACTCACTGAAGTGAACCTTAGGGGGAGGGAATGGGGAGGGAATCGGGGAAGGGGTCAAATGAGAATTGTGTGCAAATATGTTGTTAACAATTTGTACTTAACAAAGATGTATGCTATATTGCATGAGTTATTACAATAAAAAGTTAAAAAAAAAAAGAAGGGTCACTTCCTGTTCTCTAAACAAATCTTATCATTAGCCACTCTGGTACAAAATGGATATCTGTAACAAGTCCATATACCAATAAACCTACATCCACAATAAGATCCTCAATGTTGGTTAAACATATCAACTCTCCATACTGTATTTTGTTTTGTTTATAAGCTTTACTCTGTTTTGGAGAAAAACACTCTTATCCCTTTAGCATTTTCTGTCCTGATCAGTTGCTTTGAATGAGGTTTATTTTAGTTTTCCACTGCACAAAGTCTGTATAATAAATCTATTGATGAGGCTTTATAGTCAATACATAACTTAGTCTTGCATGAACCTTTCTTAGAACCACTCTTTATAATGTAGTTGCTTTTTATTACCTAGTTTCCTTAGATGTGAGTCCTCATCTTAAATATCCTTTCATGCAAAGTAAAGATTATACTTATTTTGTTGTTGTTGTTGAAAGTCTGTGTTATAACTTGAATTGGAATACTGAAGGAGAAAAAAAAACCTATGCTTTTAAGTAAATATTCAAAAATGGAGAAAAACACTTTGAATTAAAAAATAGACTTCAAAATGTTTTTTTCATAGTGAAAATGTGTAATTTAACAATAAGGAGTAATGTAATATTATATGTTATTATTCTATCTAGGGAAGTATGTATACTCTAGGATTTCACAGGAAACCCTAGGTTTCTATTATATGTTTCAAAATAAGAATTTTTAAACATTGGCTCTGTGTTTGAGTAATATCTATAGCCCATCAGCATGCTTTTGTGGGGTGTAGAGATTAGGAAATGACAATATATTTCAACAAGCTTAATTTTTAATTGAAAGTTTCAAAGGAGTATATTTAATCTATTTAATTCCATTTATTTCTGAGAAAACTCAAATTATATCCTTCTTGTGAACAGTAATTAATTTAAAAAAAAAAGTTGAAAGTAAGTAATTAAAGCACAAACAAGTCCTTAAATATTCAAAGCATACTTTATAAATAAAGCTTTTGTTTAAGGAAAAACACATATTATAATTGCTGATTTATTCCTAAACCAAAATGATATCTGATACTAGTATTGATAGAACCATGAATGAATGACATGTGCTTTATTAACTAGATATTTTTTATAAGGTCAGTTGATTTGCTTTCTGACATAGTCATGAAACTACTTATTTGTCTGCTATATTTAATTCTCTCAAAATATTGTCAAAAGTATAATTTTATCTAATACAGTATTTGAGAAAACATAGATATTTTTATAGAAAGCATGTCTTGTACAATATGTAGAACCTGAAATATTTGAGAAAGTATCTACTGAAACTGCATACATGGACTTGAGCAATTGCAAATTGCCTTCTAGATCCCTCTAATACTCTCCACTCCCACTTTTGTGTTACATTAACACTATGAGTGGATAATGAGCATAAAATAGCTCTCTTCACTCGTGAGCTTCATTTTGTATTAACAAAGAGAAGGCATTATTGTAAACTTAAACTTACTAATTTCCATTTCAAAAGTCAAACATGTTTGTATATGGGCACATGAATTCATATACCTATACATATACATGTATATGTAGAGAATCTCCTTTCAAGAAACAATTTAAAGTTTATTCTAGTGATAAGATTCCCCACAGGCACACAATAATGTGTTAAAGATGTATCAAATGCTCATCACTGAATTGTGTATTCCCCCTTTAACAGCAGTGCAATTTTCATCTGAAATAATTAATAAGGGATATTTCATATAAACCCTTTTTTCTCATATATTATCATGGGAACATAAATAAATGACATTTTCCTATGTGCATAAATAGATATAGTCACTATTCAATATAATAATTATTTTAAAATGTTACAACTAAGAATCCTAGAATTTATTAAACACACATAAATGGCTGTTTTGCTCATCATGACTTGCTTGCTTCACTAGTGGCAGTCAGATAAGCACTGTCACATGGCAGGAAACATTAAACAAATGGTCTGGGGTAAGGTTACACACATTTGTGTAGCAACCTCCTGTCTAAGTGAATAGTTAATTGGACACCTATCTGAAACCCTATTGAAAAATGGCAGTTCCATTAAGCCCTAAGTCAATAAAAACAACATGAGCCTAATTTGTTTTTATTACTACACAAAAGGAAATTATAGAAACATTTAAAATCTGCAGGAATTCATTATAAGATATAAATATGCTTATATCTCTCTCTCTCTCTCTCTCTCTCTCTCTCTCTCTCTCTCTCTCTCTCTTGTTTTTGTCTTTTTGAGCATAGATGTGCTCTTCATAGTGTCTCATTAATATTCAGAATTGGTATTTTTGCAAGGGGAGAGTGTTAAAGAAAAATATTTGGATAACTGAATCTCCAGTGTGGCACTGCTGGGACCTAAGAGACTGTTCATTTCAGAAATTCTGTCATAAATCGTTCACTCGCTGAATATTGCTGATGGCATAAAATCCAGTAGGAGACAAGGGCAAACGGGACTTCTAGAACCTCTACTTGTTTGGCTTCCTTTCCCTCCTAAAGCTTTGCCTCCCACATCTCCATGTGTGCAATCTTTCAAAAATGGGGTAAATCGAGGTTTACTTTAAAATGCTAGAATGTAAATATGATGCTGACATTTCTTCCCATTTGAACTTTCTGCAGCAATAAGCAAAATAATTTTATTATTCAAAAGAAAGCCTATTATATTGTGATTATGAATATGAAGTCTTAAGCCAGACTCCTGAGCTTAAATTTGCACCCATGGAGCCAGGTTTTCATCAGTAAAATCAGAATTATAATCATACCTTCTTCATAAGGTTGTCCTAAGAATTAAGTAAACAAGTTCAAGTAAAGTGTTTAAAATAGTGCCTGGTCTTTTCTATTATTATCTGAATTTGATAAACTCTCCGGATATAAATTAATACAGATGTGTCTGTACACATGATTTTTTTTCCTAATGTGAACATTTTAGTCAGGCTGAAACATAGACTGTATGCCTGATTAACTGCTTAACCATTTAGATCAACACTGTTACTTTTGATAGATTCTGAAATTATTGTTACTTAGAAAGCTATTCCAAATAAGCAAGCAATTGTGCCGTCATTGATACTGCTTAATGCATAAACACTGTATAATTCATATAAAAAAAAACAGAAAATGTCCAAGAATGTTCAATAGTCTCATTATGTCTTCAAATTTTATTGTAACTAAAGCCAAAATATACTGTTTGCTCATGAAAATTTATTAGAAATGATGAGGCACTAAAATTATCAGACTAAAATTTCCTATCTGTGAAGTGCTCACAGAAAGGTGGTAGGAAAATCTAGCAAAGAAAAGAATGCAACCTGAGTCAGAAAAATGTTAAGTGGTTTATTAGTGGGTAAGAAAAGAAATGAGAAATAAACCCTAGCTTAATATCTAGAGTGGAGATCTCATATCAATTGAATATTTAGACTTCTGCCTGTTTGGACCATGATCTATGATCAGTGGCTACTATAACTCATAGTGTCTTAAAAAGAGTAGGAATAGCAGAGAAATAGCAGGACACTGTATATTTTTTTAAGTTAGAAAAAGTTAATATGCCAGTAATAATTGGTAGATGAGAAATACCTTGTAGGCCAACTACACAGCACAAAAGAAACCAAAAATGGACGCAAATGAAATATGAACAGCTTCAATGTATAATATGTGTTATTGAATGCAACTCATACAAATATCACACACAAAAACACATGTACCCCAAGAAATTACCCTCCATTTTGTTTTAAAATATTATCTTCTGTTGGAAATAAAAGCAAGTTAGAACAGTAAGAGCCAGGTAAGTAAAAATGGAAAAATGCTAGGGCCTTTGATAATATAACTACTGCAAAAATATACATAAATTGAAAATTTTATTGGCATGTTTTTAGTCTTAATTCAATCACTAGGGGCTCCTACAGCCAGTATATGATAGAGGGTAAATGGCTTCCTCTCCACAAAATCAAGAATAGATTGATTTTTGACTTGGGAAAGAATTATTAAGGTTTTTTTTTTTTCTTTTTATTGTACATCAGGAGCATTATGGTGGCAAATGTCTCTGTCTTTCTTCCTTTTCACAGATAACAGATATACCATCAGATACGAAGAAGAGAAAAAGAAATTCTTATATAAAAATAGCTATTTAAATGTGCTAAGAAAGCAATTAAACACCTGTGTGATTGAGTGGAAAGCAAATGAGTTTCTCCCACTAGTGTTACACAGGAATGAGTAGTCACAAGAAAAACCTTGGGAAAAAGGTATTATATAGAAGATTCAAAGACACAAAAAGGGAAATTTTGAAGTTCCAAGGGAGTTTCCTGGAAAACAAGAATCCTCCAGATACCACCTAGTAGGAAGACAGAATCTAAGCGCTGGAAGACAGCCGAGTACAAACATCAAGTTTTCAGCAGGGGAATCCAGAATTTTGAAGGTCAGAGTTAATGTGAGTGACACTAATGAGGAGAAGACACCAATTTCAGTTTTCCTCCCAGGGCAGAGTCTATTTTTTTCTCCTCATTTTATATTTTCTGATATTTGTGGATAGATAAAAGCTTGAAAGTATGTGTTTGTATGCCAGAGGGAAAAAGTATACCCAGAAGATGCAGTGTTAGTAAGCTTCCAAATTCAGTGGCATGGAGCCATATTTTTTTCTTCTGTTTTAAGCTAGAAAGAAGATAAATAAATAAAGAGTAAGATAAACACTCTTTAAAAAGTCTTCAGTGGAATTTAACTGGTGAATCTAGAATCAATTAAAGGAAATCTGAAATAACTACCATGATTTAGAAAAACCTACTTTACTGAAGCATGAGTAGATAAAAACTATGTGTTTAAGTTACTTTAAATAGTAGATAATAAAGTGATAATTAAAAGGATTGGATAAAATTGCTAACCCATAGTTTTTTAGTTCAACATCACTCTTCTGGACTCTGCTTTGCAACATTGGTGATAGAACTCTACAAACTAGATTTCTCTTTTGCCTTTTGTCTACATGCTAATAAAAGATTGTAAGGAAAGATGAGAGAGAAGGCTATACTACTTCTTGCCTGTTTTTGGCTTTTGTCAGCATTATCCTAACATGAGTAGGTCCTCCCAGAAACAGAATTCAGCTCCATCTTTCACTGTACTAGAGAACATATGCAAACAGCCTCACTATGCAGCTCTGAAGTTCTAAAACTAGGTAAAAGACACTCAATTCTCAAAGCCACTGCAGGGACCTGTTTTCATGTTCTAGATATTTATTTGTTTGTTTGTTTATTTATTTATTTATTTATTGTGGCACTGAGGATTGAACTCTTGGGCATTCTACCTCTGAGTTACACCACCCCACACACACATTTTATTTTGAAACAAGGTTTGACCAAGTTGCTGAGGCTATGCTCGAACCTGTGATCCTCCTATCTCAGCCTCCCAAGTACTGGGATTACAGGCAAGTACCACCACACTCAGCTGTTCTAGATTTTTGAAACATCAACATTCTCCTTTACATTTATCAACCACTACAGGTTCAACTGCTTCCCTCAGCTATCACAGTATCACTTACGCTTACTTGTTTTGTTTTGTTGTTTTGGTTTTGTCTCCTTATCTTGTCTCTTCTGTTAAATTAACTAGTAGAGAGCATTGTTTACATAAGAGATATATTACATTGAGCAGAGGAATATCCTTACAAGCAACAATAATAAGTTGAAAGAAATTTAGATAAACTATATTTTGAAGTAATCAAAATGTTGTGAATATAATGGAAATCAAAGGTACGAAAGAACAAAACAGAACCATTCAGAACCAAACTCATGCATCAGTAGGCTCCAGTTTTTCTTTCTGGCAATTGATGATCCTGGATATTATTTGACAACTGGGATTTATTGCAGGCATAGTAATTTGGCAGCCCTAAGACAAATCAGAAAAACTTTGGCCAGTGATACAGAATTATGTAACATTTTCAATGGGTCTCAAATACAGTGAGTTGCCCCAAAACATTGCTAAACAAGGATACTCTAAGGAAAATATACTTGGAGAACTTATTAACTGTGACTCACAGGTTAATATTCTAGGAATGGCTTTCAGCAGCAGATTACTGGGGAACAGGGAAGCTATTATAGATTTCAGAATTTGTGCAGGGTTGGAGTAAAATTACTAGAGATTTGAGAATGACCACCCAACACACAGCTGATCTTTGCATCAATATACACCCCAACTATAAATCTATGAGGTGATAAATGAAAGAACTAACTTGAAATTCTCTGAAGAGCAAGCTAAGTATCTCAGTTTATAAAGTTGGAAGAGTCAGATACCAACCAGGCTCTCATGTAAATGCCTTGCAGGGGGCATTCCTTGCAGGTAGACCAGAGATGCAACTCGAACCTACCAGCTCATTTCTAGTTAGATAGAAGTGATTATTTACTATTCCTATCAGCCTGAGGAGGTAGAGGAGGAAGAAGAGTAAGAGGGGTAGGAGGGTCAGGAGGAAGAGGAGGAGGAGGAGGAAGATGGTGGTTATGATTAAAACTATCATAATGCAAAGATTCTATGGTTCTTGTACTCATAAATGATTTGTAGGAGACTAACTATAATACTTAAAAAACAAAAAGTGACTTGGCTTCCGAACACAGAAAATCAATAGAAAAATTTGTTATTTAAAAAGATCAATAAAATTGATATTGATAAATCATAGACAGTCTAATAAGAAAGAGAGAGAGAGAAACACCAAATGCATACACACACACACACACACACACACACACACACACACACACACACACATCTGCTATTATTTGAATGTTTGTCCTCTTCAAAACTTACATTGAAACTTAACTGTAACTGTATTAAGAATTAATTGTGCATTTAATAGGTGATTCAGCCATAAAAATTCCACCCTCTTGGGTGGGATTGGAGCCACTATCAATAGGATGAGTTAATCTCCCTTTTTCCCCCTCTCTTTGTGTCTAGTCTTCTTCCATTTAATGCAGAAAAAAGGGCTTTGCCTGTTGCCAAAACTTCAATATTGGACTTCCCAGCCTCCAGAACTGTGAGCCAATAAACTTATGTTTATTTTAAATTACTAAGCCTCAGTTATTATATTACAGCAGCACAAAAGAGACTAAGACAATGAACAATATATTGAAATTGGGTATAATACCTTTTAGAACAAAATAGTTAGTTTAGAAACAAAATAGTTAGTTATAAACCTAACCATATATGTGCAAGATTTATATTCTGATTCTTGCAAAATGTTATTAAAACAAATTATAGAAGACATGTGAATGGAGAGGGAACATGATTTCATAGACTGATAGACTAAATAATTATAACATATCAACTTATCCTGATCAAAACCTCAGCAAAACTTTTTGCAGGCATTACTAGGTCGAAAATTTTTATGGAAAGGTATCGGCAATAAAGTGGCCTTAATAACATAAAAAAAATAGGAGCCGGGTGTGGTGGCTCACACTTGTAATCCCAGCATTCAGGAGGTTGAGACCAGAGGATCCGGGTTCCCGGCCAGCCTCAGCTACCTAGTGAGACACTCTGCAACTTAGTGAGACTCGGTTTCAAAATAAAGAATAAAAAATAGGGCTGGGGGTATACCTAAGAGGTAGAATGCCCCTGAGTTCAATCCACAGTACTGCAAAAAAAAAAAAAAAAAATAGAATTTATACTACTTTAGTTTAAGCTTGCTATAAAGCTACTTTAATCAAATAGTAATATATTACTGTAAAAATGATCAATTAGCTATAAAATAAGTGGATTGGAATAGAGTCCAGGAATAGACTCATATAGATGTGGTCAACAAGTGTTTGACTCATTTGTGAAGTTAATTCAGGAGAGGAAGAATCATCTTTTTGACTAAAAAAATGCATATTCGTTTATAAAAAGGAGTATAATAATCTATATTTCATACATTAAACCAAAATTAACTCAAAATGGATTACAAATGTAAATGTAAAGTCTACAATTATAAAATTTTTAGAAGAGATAAGGTGAAAAGATTGTGTTTTCCATTAAAGATTTCTAAGATAAAACATCGGAAAAACAATCCATTAAAAAAAATTAAACTTCATAAATTTGAAATTCAATTTTTTGAAAGATATTGAGAAAAAAAACTTAAGCCACAGAATGGGACAATATTTGCCCATCATAGATCTGATAAAGGACATAGAGACAATATAAAATCATCTCTCAAATCTTAAAAACCTGTAAAGATAATGATGGTAAAATAGATGAATTGGACTTACCAGAATTTAAAATCTGCATACCAAAAGATACAATCAGCACAATAAAAAAGAAACTTATGAAATAGGAGAAAATATTGCAAACCTTTTGTTTGATAAGAAGCTAATATTTAGAATATAGGAAAGACTTCTACAACAAAAAGCAACAATAAAACCCTACTTAAAAATAGGTAAAGGACTGGAATGCAAATTTCTCCAGAGCAGATGTGCAAACCACTCAAAAGCACATAACGCGTGTGTGTGTGTGTGTGTGTGTGTGTGTGTGTGTGTGTGTGTGTTACTAAGGATTGAACCCAGGAGCATTTTACCTCTGAGCTACACCCTAGACTCTATTTTATTATTTTGAAAGAGGATCTTACTAAGTTGCAAAGAACCTCTCTAAATTGCTGAGGCTGGCTATGAACCTGTGATCCTCCTGTCTCACAACTACATGATTTTATGTTCAACATCACAGGGAAATGGAAATGCAAACCACAATGAGCTAACACCTCCTATTCAGCAGGAGGCATATATTCAAAACCAAAACATAACAGCAACAACAAAAAAGCAAAAAATAGCATGTGTTGGTGGGAATGTGGAGGGATTGGAACTCTTGTGGACTGTTTATGGAAGTGTAAAATAATCACTGTGTAAAACAGTATGATGGTATGACAGTTCCACAAAAAGTAAAAAATATCAAATTATCATATGATCCAGCAATTCTACTTCTGAACTAAAAGCAGGAGTCTCAACTAGAGATTGTGCACCTTTGCTCATAGTAGAATTGTTCACAGTAGCCAAAAGTTATCCATTTATGATCTGATAGCTAAAGTAATTGTGATGTGTGTGCATGAGGGTGTGTATGAAATACTTCTGTCTTAAAATGGTGGAAATTATAATATATACAATATAAATAAACCTTGAGGACATTTTACTAAATTAAATTGTATTTAAAGATATAAAAGATAGCATGGCATAGAAATGCAAATGCCTCTAATCCCTGCTACTTGGGAGGCTAAGGCAAGAGGATCTCAAGTTCAAGGCCAGCCTTGGCAATTTAGTAAGACTCTGTCTCAAATCAAAAAAGGCAGGGAAGTAGCTCAGTGTAGAGTGCCACTGGGTTTAATCTTCAATACTGCAAAATGAATGAATGAATGAATGAATATTTTAGGATTCTGCTAATATGAAGTGCCTAGGTTAGTCAAATTAATAGAAACAGAAAGTATAATGGTACTTGTCAGAGTGGAGGGGAGGAAGAAATAAGGAAGTGTTACTTATGAGTGCAGCATTTCAGATTTGCAAAAGGAAGAGTTCTAGAGATTGTTTACACAATAATATGGAGGCATTTAACAGTAGTCAATGGTTCAACTAAAAACGACTAAGGTGATAAATTTTATAGTACATATATTTTGCCATAATCAAAACTTTTTTAAAAACCTGGTTAAAAAATGTAAAGGGTGTAATTAAACATTTCACCAGTTAAACATGGTTGGCCGACAAGACAATGAAATGATCATAACATTTCTAGTAATTAAAAAAAAAAAGAGAAATTCAAAACACAGTAACATAGTCCTACACACTTATTAAATTATGACTGACAATACCAAATTTTAGGATTTTTTTAAACTTGCTGATTAGAATCTGAAATGATACAAATGTTTTAAAAAAACTTTATAAATTTATATAAAAGATAAATGCATCTATTGTGTAATTTAGGGCTTCAAAATTTAATAGATATGAGAATAAATATTTACCTTATGAATTATACACAAATATTTGCATCAGCTCTATGTGTAATCCCCCATAACAAAGCAAAACTACCAGCATATGAGTTGGCAAATAAGCTATGCAGTATCTATACATTAAGTGGCTATCCTAAAAACACTATTGATAAGTGAAGCAGAATGGATGAATCTAATTATGATGCAGAAAGAAACCAAAGCATACAATTACATACTTTATGATTATATTTAAATAATTTTCTAAAAATTCAAACTTATCTATAGTGACAGAAATCAAATCAATTGCTGCCAAAAGATTAGGGGCAGGAACAACGTTGGACATTAAGAGTCAGAACTGAAGAATTACAAAAAGACACAAGGAGAATTTGAGGGAAGATGTTCATTGTGCTAAATATTGTGATAGCTTAATGAACTCATAAATATAAGATATATTAAATTGTATGTTAATACATATAATTTAGTTTAAGCCAATTAAATACTTAAACAAATTAAAAAATCTTTGTTTATTCTGTAATATTGTTTAAGTGAAAAATGCAAGAGACATAATCTTCTCCATAATAAAAGTTAATACTAAAATGAGTCTATATTTTAGCACAAAAAGAAAATAGGTAAGTAGAACAAATGCTAATAAAAGCAGTTAACAATAAAGAATGGGTGAGAAATGAATGCCCAGTATAGAAATAGAAACAAGTTTGTTTTAAGCATATATTTTTATAATTTTAACTTTTAAATCATAAAATATATATTAAAGAAAATAAACTACAAAGGATGGAATAAGAAAAATAGAATACAATGGGAACAAAACACAATTTTTAAAGTAGATTACAGAACTATACAAAAGCAATTATGAATTCAATTAAATTCTGAATACTATGTTTTGACCATTCTATACAGAACATTACATAAAAACTCTAAAGTTTTTAGAGGTATGTTTACATTTTACATATGAGATTATTATTTTAACACATTTGCGCAGAAAAAAATTACTCCCAAATTATAATTCTAATGGGGGCTGAGAATGTTAACCTGCTTAGCATGTGTGAGGCACTGGGTTTAATTTCCAGCATGACAAAAAAATAAAGAAAAAAATTAATAAATCTACATAGTTTCAGTCTGAACAAATGTATAATTATATAAATGGTAGTTAAAATATAGAGAAAATTCATGATGACTTGGAAAAGGGTGACATCTTGTTTTGGTTCTAGAAGGAAGGTGTACTCAGTTCTACTTCTTTTCTGGGAAATAGGGACAAGACATAAAATCTAAAAAGACTTTCTGAAATTGATTCCATATTGTGAGTGTGACAGTAGCTAGCTAGATTTAAAAAAAAAAAAAAAAGTACCAATTTAAAGAGAGAATTTTTCCATAATATAAGTATGTTTTATCCTATGCTACATATGTTGACACAAGAGTACAGCAAGACATTAAGCTTCCTATATGCTAAGATGAAATATATAAAGAATAATTCAGTTCTTTTTAGTTATTGGGTTAAAAACCACTGAAGGCTATTGACATGGGAAAACAAACCTTTTGTGTATCTTTATAAAGAAATGATGTTTTAGTCATGGCTTATATGGAGCCAAAAGACCACCTAGAGAATAGAAATAAAACCTCTGAGTAAAATTATGTTTCGCAAATCAGAAATGCCAAATGTAATTCTAGAACTTTGGATCAAACCTGTTTTAAACAGGTGGTCATTACCATAAGGCTCACTGTCATGTTAAACATCTGATATTCTTTTCCATATATCACTTACAAATGAGCATGACTATAGCATTAGATTGTATCACAGTGTATTTTTAAAAACATTTACATGTACTTTGTTCTCATAGAACAACATAAAGTAAGCATGGCAATAAAGGGTAATGTATTAGAAGTAATGTATATAATAAAAAAATCTATATTATTGAACCAGACTCAGAAAAGTATAATTCCTTTCCAAAATAAAAATTAATTTTATTAAGCCTTTTCCTCTGATGAAAATAGATAAGTTTTTAAAATTAGAAATAAAAACTCAGAATCAAGAATGCAGTATAAGAAAAAGTAGAAATTATAAAGAAAACAGTAGTGTGTCATATTTCAAAATAAAAAGATTTTAGATTTAGAGTTTAGAAAAAGCTCTCTTTATATTTTTCATATTTCTTATTTGTGCTTAATCAGTGGAATGGCATTTCTACACTGAAGAAAGCCAAATTTCCAGAAGTCTGTTATAGGCTTTCAGGATTCATTTATTTTAGTTGTTATTACACTTCCAAGCTGCCAGCTCATTTCTCAAATAAGAAGACTCAATAGATGTCAGTGTGGAGGGGATTTAAAATTCATCCCAAAATTTATGACTCTCACTTCAAGGATGAAAGATGATCCCTGAAGCCAAAATGACAGAAAAAAAATACTTGTTTAGGTATCAAAATCTGATGAGAAGAAAGCTTCGAGTCTTCATAGTACTGACTCCTGCCAGAATGCATATATTTATCACTATTTCCCCCCTAAGTTGTAGCATTAATTGCTCTATTTTCTCATTAAGTACAAATTTTCTTGATCTATTTGTTTTTGTATTTTCATGCTATTCATTTGGAGTCTCTTAACTATGGGTTTTGGCTTTTAAAACTATTTTTTAATAAATAAAATGTTCAGCCATGTGTTAATTTTATCTCAAAAGATAGCTGTTAACTATATTACATTTTTTTCCTTTTTAATATAACTTCTCAGAGTCACTTTGAAAACATCATTAATGAAACATAATCAAGGTTATTTGTTCTCAAGATAAGCATGATATTGGATTTAGAATTATGGTGATTTCAGAAAGTTATTGTCAATATTATGTACAGAATATTTAATAGCCACATATTTAAATGAAACTAGATTCCTATTTTGTAGATATTCATTTAAGGGACATTTTTCTTTTAGTTACTTTCATCTTAAAATTTTGAAAAATATATCAACATTTTACAAACAGAATTTATTACTTTTCTGTGACATTTGACTCCATGAACCTTTTTTAATCTATGCAACTTGGCTGCTATGAGTGGAAACAATTTTAATACACATTACATAGTCATTCCTCAGTGCTTAATAGGTATAAAAAATTAATTTTTTCTACCAATACTCTTTCATATATCTTACAATTTCCTACATTCTACATCATAACTATGACAGTGATAATTAAGCCTTTTATAAGATTTAATTTACTAAGAGAGCAGCAAGATGGTAAAATAGAAATTGTCAACACTTATTCCCTCACAGAAAAGCAATCTGAACAACCATTCATACAAAATAATATCCTTTCATGAGCTAATGAATGCAGGTGAGAGGTTACAGCACTTGGGTAAACTGCAGAAATAAGAGACATTTATTGAAGAGGGTAGGATAGTTTTACATTATCCATGTCAACCTTGCCCCTAACCCCACGTGTCAGAATACAGAGAAAGACACGACTCACAGGAAGAAAGGAGAAGGAAACGAACACCCAACTTTATCTCAAATCCCAGTTTCAGGCCCACCCTAAGGAACCCTGACACTGGCCTTGCCCCTGCAGATCCAGACTCCAGAACCACTCCAGTTCCAGGTCAGCCCTTATAGCTGCAGGCCTGTACTGGAGGCCCAGGCTACAGACCAACCTCCAGGATCCAGAGGTCCCAGAACCAAGGGGCGTCCTAAGGCTTTGGCCTCTAAGCCTATTTCTATGGACCCAGGATCTAGGTTTAGTACAATGCCAAGATTGCTTCTGTAGAACAAGATTCCAGGCCTGCCCCGATAGACGCCGGCCCAGGCCAACCTTTTGAACTCTGGTGTCAGGTTAGTCATCATGAACTGGGGATGAACAGGCCCATCCTCATAGACTCAGGCACACAGTCCATGCCAGAAGCAAGCTGGCCCTTATGGACTCAGGCAAAAAGCCCATCTCCACCAGGCTGGCCCCTATGTATCAAGACTCCAGACCCATTACCATGAACCTAGTGACCAAGCCTACTCCCATGGACCTAGACACAGGCCTAATTCAATGGATTCTGTTACCAGGTAATCTCCCATAGACAAACAAACAAACGAACAAACATCAAAAAAGGAAACAAAGACAAAACGACCACCAATAAAGCACCAGTAACCCATCCCAAAGAAATAGAGATCTACATGTTGCCTGACAAATAATTCAAAATAATTATCCTAAAAGAATCTTTTTTTTTTTTTTTTTTTTTCAGTACTGGGGATTGAACTCAGAGACATTCTACCTTCGAGCTATACTCCCAGCCCTATTTTTTTATTCTTTATTTTGAAACAGGGTCTCACTAAGTTGTGGAGGGTCTCACTAGGTAGCTGAGGCTGGACACGAACCCGGATCCTCCAGTCTCAGCCTCCCAAATGCTGGGATTACAAGCGTGGGCCACTACACCCGGCTCCCTAAAAGAATCTTGATGAACTACAAGAGAACACAGATCTATGATTAAGCCAAATCAAGAAAACAATACTTAAATAAAATAGGAAGTTCAACGAAGGGACATAAATCATTAAGTAAGAAGAAAAAAAAAAGAAGAAAAAGAAGGGAGCGAAAAAAGAAAAGAAATTCTGAACCTGAAGAACACAATGGCTGAACTGAAATATTCCATAGAGAGTTTCAACAGTGGATTTGATTAAGCAGAAGAACTTGTGAGTTCACAGGAAGGTCAGCTGAAACTACTCATTCAGAGTAATAAAGAGAAAAACAAATTTAAAAAATGGAAAGAAAGCCGATAAGACTTATGGAGCCCCATAAAGTGACTCACAATGTGCACAAGAGTTCCAAAAGAAGCAGAAATATAAAGGAACCGAAAGTTTATTTAAAGAAATAATGGTGATAAACTTCCCAAATATGTGGAATGAAATGAATATCCACAAAGTCCAAGGAAATACAAATAGATGAAATATAACAAGATTGTCAGGGAGGCAAATCTCGAGAAGTTTGTGTGTTTGTTTACTGAGGGTTAAACCCAGGGGTAATTCACCTATGAACTATACACTTCAGCCTTTTTCATTTTTTTTATTTTGAAGCAAAGTCTCTCTAAATTGCTGAGGTTGGCCGCAAACCTGAAATCCTCCTGTCTCAGCCTTCCAAATACTGACATTACAGGTGTACACTACCATACCAGGCAAGTTACAGGAATTTTGAAGAAAGCAAGAGAAAACAACTCATCAAATGTAAGGTAAACTCTCTAAAACTTACCAGGAGAAACCCTGCAGGCCAGAGGAGAAGGGGATATGAATCCAAGGTTCTTAAAACAGAAACTAAATAAGTGCTAATCAAGAAAACTCTGAAGAAATCATCCATTAGAAACAGAGAGATAAAGACTTTCCCAATCAAAAACTGGGGGAACTCATCATCACTTGCCAGAAATGCTAAAAGGACTCTCCAAATTGAAATAAAAGGACACCAAAGACAAAATAAAAACTAATTGAAAAACACCACCAAAATAATGCTTACTTATGAACTTATAAACATACTGTCAAGGTAAGAATATAGTCAAAATCAGAATGTTAATGGTGATGTATAAACCACTTTAAACACCAGTATAAAAATTAAAAGGCAAAATAACTATAGCTATAATCATTTGCTATAGACGCACAATATTAAAATATGCTATTGTGGCATTAATAACATAAAACGGGAAGGAGAAGTTAAAGTATAGATTTTATTTGGAATACTTGTTGCAATAAATGTTAATTTTTTTTTTTTTTTTTTTTTTTTTTTTTTTTTTTTTTTTTTTTTTTTTTTTTTTTTTTTTTTTTTTTTTTTTTTTTTTTTTTTGCGGTACTGGGGATTGAACTCAGGGGCATTCTACCTCAGAGCCACACCCCAGCCCTATTTTTTATTCTTTATTTTGAAACCGAGTCTCACTAAGTTGCGGAGTGCCTCACTAGGTAGCTGAGGCTGGCCGCGAACCCGGATCCTCAGGTCTCAGCCTCCCGAATGCTGGGATTACAAGCGTGCGCCACCACGCCCGGCTAATTATTTTAATAACTATAGCTATTTGATGTTTTGTATAAACCTCATGGTAACTATAAAGTAAAATTCTGTATTACGTGCAAAAGATAAAAAGAAAGAAATCAAATATGTCTTACAAATGTCATCAAATAACAAAGGTAGATGGAAGATGTATGAAAAGCAAAGGGGAAGGAAGACCCAAAACAATGAATAATCATTGGATAGTAAATTCCTAGGCATCAATAATTACTTAATGTAAATGGATTAATTTCTCTAATAAAAAGACAGAGTAGCTGATGGAAACAAAAATATCCTCTGACTGTGTGATACATTAGCCGTAATGACATACACAGGATGAAAGTGAAGTAAAGGAAAAAAAAACAAAACTGTGCAGCTGGGCGTGGTGGTGCATGCTTATAATCCCAGTACTTGGGAGGCTGAGATATAAGGATGGCAGGTTTGAACTCAGTCTCTGCAACTTAGTGAGGCTCTTAGCAAGTTAGTGAGATCCTGTTTCTAAATAAAAAATAAAATAGAAAAAATAGGTCTAAAGGTATAGCCCAGAGGTAGAAGACTCATGAGTTCATCCCCAGTACCACTAAAAAAAGAAAGAAAGAAAGCCTGCAAGCCTGTGCAAATTGGTACCCAAAGGAAAGCAAGATGCTTAGATCATATGATGCTTATTTTTAATGAAAATAAACCACGTGATTTTCAACAAAAGTGTCAGGAACATACAATAAGGAGGTAATGATCTTTTCAACAAATAAGTTTGGGAAAACTGAATATCCATAGGCAAAAGAATGAAATTGGACCCTTACCTCACCCATATGCAAAGATCAACTCAAAATTGATTAAATAGTAAACACAAGGTCTGAAACAATAAAACTAGTAAAACATATAGGAGCATATGGCATTGTTCTATGTAATATTTTTTGGGAGGCTGACACAGGAGAATCACAGGTTCAAGACTAGCCTTAGCAATTTAGTGAGACTCTCAGAAACCTAATGAGACCCTGTTTCAAAACAAAACAAGACAAAAAAAGTAAAATGGGCTGAGAATATAATTCAGAGATAGAATGCATATGGTTCAGTGACCAGTACCACCAGAAAAAAAGAGTTTTATTTTACTTACTAGCTTTATATCTGAGCCTTTGATCCTTTGTTAAGCAGGCATGGAGTAGATTAACTATGTTGCGATTGTATTAGGGAAGATGTTAGTGTAAAAGAAAATTGAATAGAGACAGTGTAGACTGAGATCTGTCAGTCAGATCATTAAGTGAGGGGTTTTTGTTGTTGTTTTTGGTTTTGGGGGTTTTTTTTGGGGGGGGGATTGACACTGGGGATTAAACCCAGGGACATTCTACCTCTTACCTACACCCTCAGCCCTATTTTTTATTCATTTTGAAACAGGGTCCTACTAAGTTGCAGAGGGCCTCACTAAGTAGCTGAGGCTGGCTGTGAACCTGAGATCCTCCTGTCTCAGCCTCCCAAATACTGGAATTACAAGCATGTGCCACCATGCCTGGCTATTGAATTTAATCCGAAGTGAAAAGAAGTGATTTGGGTGGGAGTACCCTGGACTGTTGAGCACTCTACAGAACTTTTGGGAAAAGGAACTGAGGATTTCTTAAGTAAGTAAAAATGAGGCAGACATAAGTGTCTTGTACCTCGTAGGTATAAGTAGTTTTATTTCTTTCATATTCAGTTATTGTTAGGAACAGCCTACAGGGAATATTTACTCTGCAAAGACACAGGATCAGTGCAAAAGTATAGCAGCTTGGTCAGTTGCTCATTCTATTGAGATCTGCAATTTGTATTATCAGCCCCATATATTCAACATATTCTAAATCAGTAATTTTCATTAACTCAAATTTAATTCAAATTTCCATGTGTCTTCAGTAGTTTTGTCTTTTTCTGATATAAATATCCTACTTTTTATGGAAATTCAACCTCTCCTTTATAAGACAGACTGCAGGTCCTTGAAGATTTTCATTCACATCTAATATAAGGACTCATTTTGTGCATCATATAAATCTCACAGGAAATTAAGCCCTGTTTTACCCAATTGTTAACAATAAAATTGATAACAAAACAATACTTTTACAATATTTTTGTGATTTATAGCCAAGTTATTTGTTATTTCACTGATTCTACCTCAAGAAAATCCTTATGGCACAAACCAAAAATAAAAAGAAGAAATAAAGCATGAAAAATTTTGAGTTCAGATAGAAGATTTCTCAAGGTCAAATTGTTACGTGAAATCATTTTTATCTATGATTTATTTTACCTACAAATAACATACAATTATACTGGCCCTTCCTAATGGAAGGAAATCTTGCCTTCCTCATAGAATGAAAAGGCAACAGATTAGAATATTGCAACAGTGTCTAGAAATCCTCCCCATCATCACTTTTGTGAACTTTTAGAAAGAAAAAAGCACCATCAGCAAAATCCTGCCTTTGTTGATAATGACTTTTCACCACAATATACAATACTTTTTGGAGTTTCAAACTTGAAGTCAGGCCCAGCATGATGACTTGTATTTTATGTGCTTCTACTCTATCAGGTAAATAGTATTGTGTATTCTGTTTCATAGAATAGGATAGGAAAATCTAGAATATAGAAGGTTTTCTATAAGGCAATACATTTACACAACGAATATGTGGACTAATGTATACCTTTTCTAGTTTCCCATAATGTTTATTAAATTGCTTTATAGACAACCCACTATTGCACAAACAATTTATTCTGATTGAATAGATTTTTCAAAGATATATTTAGATGTAAAAGATGCAGGAGGATTAGATGTAATTCTTTATTATTAAATCCTACCTTTGATTGCTTTGAGGTTAGAAACTGTAGGCTACCTATAAGGTACTTCTTTTTCATGAATTGTTTGTGCCACATAAGTGTATAATCTGCAGTATTATTTTAGTGTCTTTGGTCTATAAAACTTACATTAATAGCTATTTTGGCATGTTTATTCAGTCTTACAGATATTTCGCACTTAATACTGAAAGTAAATGGTCTCTGTTCTAACCACATCCAACTTATGTTACTCTGATATGGAGAATTTTGACTTGGTTAGGTGTATTTCTTCAAGTAGATTCTTTTGGTTGGTGTTACTATTTTCCTTTTTTGTGAGTCTGAGCTTTTACGTGCCTGCTGTTGACATAAAAGACTGACAACTTAAATATCCAGTTTTAGAATCACAATTACCTCCTCAATAGTCTTAAAATAAGTCTTCATTTTCAGCTACACTTTATAGGTAGAGATCACAAGTTTAGCATCAGTCTATTTTTTATTCTCTTCTGGTCATTTTATCGCCCCTATCGCCTGTGAGTTACTTTTTTTAATATAGGACTTCAAAAGTATTTTTCTCTTTTATTAAGTGTGCCTAATTGTAGACTTTAAAAAAGTCTAATTATAAATATTTCTCCTAAACCCTGGAGCGTTGTATTTATGTTTTTCCCACCTGTTCCACACAAGTTTATTTTCCTACTCAGTGAGAGCATCATCTCTGGTGGTTCTCCTGGCTCATTTGTATTGTTTTTCTTTCATTGTCTTCACCCTAATATCCTTTTCCTCTATATTTTTAGAGGCATTGAGTTTGATTTTGTAGTAATGTGATATGCCGCTCTGCCCATCCTAACTTTCCTTGTCTATGAGGCTGATTTTAATTATGTCTTGTGTTTTGCTTGTATGCTTGCTTTTCTCACATATCTCACTTTGCATGGCAGGCTGTTTTTGTTTGTTTGTTCTATTTTGTTCTGATTTTGAACCTGTTTCTTTTTGTTTACAATGTGACAATATTAGTCCTCTAAGATGAATGTAAATTTACTAACCTGGTGTGTTACTTTTTTCACCATTTATTCGTCCTTGAATTAAAAAAGAAACTTTAAATTGAACTTCAATTTTTCTAAGCAAATGTAGACTGAGCACTTTACTTATTATCCTCATTGTGGTTGATATATCTACTGTCCAAAAATGGGCACCAAGTGCTGTGTGTATCTATGTCAATGTCAACATGATTTACATTATGATGTGACACTATAATGCACCAATAAAATCACATTAAAACAACAAAATAAAAATAGAAACCCATCATCTTAATATGAGGAAGCTGTAGTCCATGATCAGTATCAGAATTATCCAGAACATTATCATTATCAGTCCACTATTCAATATCAGAATTAAGTCAATGCATGAATTGTGCTATGTTTGGTTTTCTTTATGCATTCCTAGTTACTTAACTTTTTACAATTAATGTTACCTGGGCACCTAACATCTATCAAACATTTTAGTAATCTCTCAGATTGTTTGTTTATATCCAGTTATTTCTATAAGTTTCCTTCTCTGGATGGAGTGGAAAAGAGTAAGTGTATACTTGCCTTTCACAAAATATGCATATGTAGGGGAGAGGCAGGGATAAGTGCTCAGGGTATGGTTGATCTCTGAGAGAAGGAAAAAGTAAAGTAGAAGGGGTTCAAAGCCCTTTGTGTTTTGCTAGTTGACAGGTCTGCTTTGTGTCACATGAAAACCCATGAGGAGGTCACACATTATACCATAAGATGTACCCTCATGGAATTTAGAGCAACGCAGAAGCTCTTACTCCATTCTAGCGGGAGTGCAGGCAGTCATTTGAGGTAGAGAAGTGAAACCTCAGCTCTCTTTTTGTTTTGCCTGTAAGGCAGTGTGTTTAGAATTTGGGAGAGGTTGCTGTCTGCCGCATACTGAATTAAACTGAGCACTGATATTGCTTTTAAAATCTGAAGCCAAATAAAACTAAGATTCATTTAGAATGTTAAGCACAATAATTGGGGTGATAAAAAAGCATATCATTGTTGTCTCATATTCCTCATCATCTTTTATGGGCCTGAGTAAGACACTTTACAGAAATATACTACAGTTGAAAGGGTAAATTGAGTTTGCTTTGCAATAGTGTTATTAATTAAGTCTACATGAAATCCTCTTTTGCTTTGCTTTTTTAGAATATTTGAATAATAGTACACCGCACATACTGTTATGTTTTGTTTTTGTTCAACCAAATTTATAAAAGATATTACAATTTATTTGGCTAATACCTAATTTTCTTAAAGTGTTTAAAACTGCTAAAAGCAAATTAAACTGACTTAATGCCTACCCAAAGCTCCTACTTTTCAAAGTACAATCCTGGTTTCATGCTGCTATTCTAGCATGCACAACACTCTTACGTAAATGTTTTAAATCACCTGTATAAATCATTAAGCAACATTTCAGATTTTGAAAAACTAAATCAAGTAAATGTATGCACACACAAATATATATATAATAATTTGTGTATGTGTATGTATACACACACATACACAGTTCCAAAAAGTAAAGAGCCACAATTACCGATTTATACAAAATAAACAGATTTTATTGATATCCTATTATTTTAGAAATGATTAGAATTTCAAGTACAGGATGGTATGACTTGCCTACATGAAAAGGAGACAATAAGCTGGGCGTGGTGGCGCACACTTGTAATCCCGGCATTTGGGAGGCTGAGACCAGAGGATCCAGGTTCGTGGCCAGCCTCAGCTACCTAGTGAGGCACTCTGCAACTTAGTGAGACCCTGTTTCAAAATAAAGAATAAAAAATAGGGCTGGGGGTGTAGCTTGGAGGTAGAATGCCCCTAAGTTCAATCCTCAGTACCGCAAAAAAAAAAAAAAAAAAAGAAAGAAAAGGAGACAATAACATTATAGAAACACCTGATCTTAATAATTAGCTAGAATGTTTAATAAAGTTCTGAATCCAGAGAATGTAAAATTATTGAAATATTTTATCTGAGTCTTTTGATGAAGAGATAATGGCAGATCATTATGCATACAGAAAATGCAAAATAGTTACTTTTATTCAAACACCTGTTTGACAGGAATGGCAGTTTTACAAAACAATAAGACTGAAACAGGCATAATCTAAATTTTTCTCCTTTCATTTTCAAATCATTTGGTGACCTAACAGGTGCATGGCTGTTTCTCAAGGAAATAAGTAACAAAGGAAGACAAGGACTTATGCTTAATTTTGCCACTTTATTTACCTTTTCCATTAACCCCTTTTCCACTCAGATTTTTTTTTTATTGGCACATTGTAATTATACATCATAGTGTGGTTCAGAGTGACAAATACATACGTGCACACAGGATTCCTTGTGTTTCTCTCCAGTTGCCACCCTGCTCCACGACCCCATAGAAAGGATTTACACCAGTTCAAATAACTTCATGCATGAACAGAAGATTAGTTAAGTATTTCCCACCATCAGGTACCCTCTTTCTCCTCCCCACTTCCCTCTCTGGATCCGCCTCCCATATTCCATCAGTGTCTCCTCTCATTTATCTTTGATGACCAGTTTTTCTCTGGCTTCCACATATGAGTGAAAACATATGGCCCTTCACTGTCTGTGACTGGCTAATCTCACTAAGCATAGTATTCTCAAGTTCTATCCATTCTCCAGCAAATGACATGACTGTGTTCTTTTTTATGGCTGAGTAAAATTCCATTGTTTGTATATACCATAATTTGTAATCCTTTTGTCTGTTGATGGACACTCTCAGACTCTGTTTCAGTTTTTGTCATCAACTAACTCAGCACTATAATTTTTCAACAGTGAGGTCTTAAGATCTCTTTCTCTCTCAAAATTTGTTCTTATCAAAGAATCTATATGTGTTTTTTAAGCATTCCACAAAATTATTTTATAATATTATGTAACTGACTTAAATGCTTAGGTCCTCCCAAATATAATTTAAATTTTTAGATATTTATGGGATATAAGAGATACAGCAAGTAAAATTGTTATCTAGAGAGAGATTTTAAGAACAAGAGTGACATGGTTGTGGAAACTTAGTCTAAACCTTGCAGGGTGTACTCCAGGTAGGAAGGAGATCCACAAGGAAAAAGCTGATATTGTAATTGGGGTCAAAAAGCAGTCTACTTGCAGAATTTTTTGGGGGGGTAGGGAGAGGTCAGATTTTTTTTCTGAAGGCCTTCAACTGATTGGGCAAGGCCCAGCCAACTGTTGTGGCTAGCTTTACTCAAGATATCTTTGTTACCCTGTGGCAGCAACCTTAGAAGAAGGTATCCTATAGTTATATAGAACGCATACTTTTTAAACTATGAACTTGGATATTTAGCTGAAGAGATTTCCAAGCAATGCATCAAAAGTATGGCCTGATTTTTTTTTTCTTACATTAAAATGTTAGAAGAGACAAATAAGGAAGGGCATATTGGTAAGCAAAAATGAAAGATGACTTGGTGGTGTGAGAAATTTCCAGCCTTTTCAGATTACCAAAGGCAATACAGCTAGAAGATTCGCCTTAGGAAAGAGAAAGGCAACAATATAGCTAGGGCATCATCTAATAGTGCTTAGGAAAGATAAGATGACAAAATCAAGCATGAGCCTAATGTGAAAATTAAAAATTTAAATATGAATTATTTATTTAACATGTATCTATTATCTATCTATCATCTAGCTAGCTATCTAATGATCGCTATGGGGGATTGAAGCCAGGGATATTCTACATCCAAGCTATACCCAAACTCTTTTTATGCTTTTGTTTTGAAACAGGGTCTTAACAGATTGCTGAGAGTCTCGCTAAGATATTGAGGTTATCCTCAATCTTAGTATCCTTCTGTCCCAGCCTCCCAAGACCTGGGATTACAGGCCTGCACCACACCCCCTGACTGCAAGTATTTTAAAATTTACTTTTATTCACCACAAATCTTTGGGTGGTGGTGGAGACACAAGAGTAAACAAAATGGAGCAACCACCTGTTCCTTTCTTCACATTGCAGTAAGTAACAAATCAGAATGCACCGAATGCACCTTCCTAGTACATTTGTAGTTATATTTTAAAAATTGAACTTATTTCACTGAGAAATATTTTGAAGTCTAGTTTAAAAAATATCAGTACATAGCATTGATGTATTAGTTTGCAAGCTTGAGAAATTTTCTTTTCTAACAGTTTGGAAGCTGTGAATTCACTATCAACCATCAGGTCACCAGTGTGGTCTCTTCTGAACACTCTCTCCTTGGTTTGTGGATGGCTGCCTTCTCCCTCCATCTTCCCATGGTCTTTCCTCTGTGTGTGTCTATGGTAATCTCATTTTATAAGGAAGCTAATTATATTGGACTTGGACTCACTCTAATGATCCCATTTAACCTTAATTACCTCTTTAAAGACCCTAACTCCAAATACAGACACATTCTGTGGCACAGGGAGTTAGGACTTTAACGTCTGAGTTCATGGGGGCAGGGGACAATCCTGCACAGAGTAGTATGTATGTATAGATAGAGAATATGTGCATAGCAAGTATTGTAAACCATGTACATTTACAAAATTAAGACTGATTACCACAAATTGCTTCTAAAGAAAGTTCTATTTAAAATAAGCACCAGTTTTACATTTTAACTATTGAATAGAATATAATATAAATATTGACTTAAATACAGAATGATAAATAAACAATGAATACTAACTTTCATAGGACAAACATACTCATAAAATCAAAACTCAGATTTACATTACAAAATAGAATGCTACCAGTTCTCTAGTAGACTCCCTGTGTTCTCTTTTAGGTACTAACATCAAGTATAACTACTAGTTTGACTTTTGAGGTGACATATTAACTTTTCCTCTCATGCATATTATATATGGGAATATACAGTATGAATTCCTTAGTATCGCTCTTTTTTTAAAAAAAAATGATGTACAATTGACATTTTAAAATTCTATGTTTCTTTTTTTTTTTGCAGTACTGGGGATTGAACTCAGGGGCATTCTACCTCCGAGCTACACCCCCAACCCTATTTTTTATTCCTTATTTTGAAACCAAGTCTCACTAAGTTGCGGAGTGCCTCACTAGGTAGCTGAGGCTGGCCGGGAACCCGGATCCTCCAGTCTCAGCCTTCCGAATGCTGGGATTACAAGCGAAATTCTATGTTTCTGATAGAGGCAATAATAAATTCTGGTGAAGATGTGGAGAAATAGGAACTCTTATATACTGTTGGTGGGAGTGTAAACTAATGCAATCACTATGGGAATCAGTATAGAGATTCTTCAAAAGAATAGGAATAGAACCACAATATGACCTAGCTACACCACACCCAGAATCTGGGATTACAAGCGAAATTCTATGTTTCTGATAGAGGCAATAATAAATTCTGGTGAAGATGTGGAGAAATAGGAACTCTTATATACTGTTGGTGGGAGTGTAAACTAATGCAATCACTATGGGAATCAGTATAGAGATTCTTCAAAAGAATAGGAATAGAACCACAATATGACCTAGCTACACCACACCCAGAATCTTTCCAAAAGAACTAAAGTTAAAATACTAGAGTGATACATGCGTATTCATGTTTATAGCAGCACAATTCACAATAGCTAAACTATGGAACCAATCTACTTATCTGTTAACAGGTGAATGAAAATATGGTATGTACACACAGTGAAATTTTACTTACCCATAGAGAACAAAGTTATGTTATTTGCAGGAAAATGGATGTAACAAGAGAATATTATACTAAATGAGATCCACCAGTCACAAAAAGTTAAGGATCACATGTTTTCTCTCAAACATGGAAGCTTGAAAGAAAATAGGAAACAAAAGGAGCTTCACATTAATGAGGAGGGAGATCAGGAACAGGACTGAGGAAAAGAGGAGCAAAGAGGGAAAAGTAGGCTTGATGAAGGAAATGGTTCATACAATACTATGTCCCTATATGAAGGGAACACTACCAATTTCACTAACGTGTATTTGGAGACAGATCTCAGGGAATCACACCAAGTCCTGTGTGCATTATCTTGGTATTACTTTGAACTTCACTATGCTGTATATCACAATGTACCATTTAAAGTATACTAGAAACTGAGTTTAATTTGCTAAGTGCTATGTATAGAGACATATAGAAAATTGTCCTCACAATCAAGATAGCAAGCACCTCTATCACCGTCACAATTTCTCCTCTTACTTTGCAAAGACTCCTTTCTCCTTCTCCCCATCTCCATGTACAGCTGACCACTGATCTACTTTCTGCCATGGCACACTTGTTTGTAATTTTTAGGACTTTATGTAACTGAAAGCATACATTTTTTCTTCTTCTTTTTAAACTGGCTTTTTCACTCCATATGATTATTTTGAGATTTGTGTCCTCAGTAAGGGTCAATATATTTATTTTTAGCATTTTTATTGGTGCATCATAGTCTTACATCTTAATGCAGTTCACAGTGATCATGACATACATGCTTGCCACACTGGTGAGCTTTCCCCAGCTCCCTCCTCACTTTCCCTTTCTTCATACAAAATATTGAGATTGGCATTGGTATTTTCACATATTCACATGTCAGTGAAAATATTTCTTTCATTAATTCTCTCCTTCCGTCCCAACCCCCAAACCATTTCCCTCACTCCACTGGCATTTCTCCTCCATTATCTGAAGTCCCTCTTACATCCCAATTACTCCCTAGTTTCCACATATAAGAGAAAACATATGACCTTTCACTTTCTGTGACTGGCTAATCTCACTTAACATTGTGTTCTCCAGGTCCACCCATTTTCCTGCAAATTACATAATTTTGCTCTTCTTTATTGCTGAGTAGAATTCCATTGTGTGTATATCCCATACTTTATTGATTTTTTCATCTGTTGATAGACACCTGGGTTGTTCCATAATGTGCTTATTGTGAATTGTGCTGCTATAAACACGAATACACTTGTATTACTATAATATTCTGATTTCAGTACCTTTGGAAAGATATCCAGGACTGGTATAGCTGGATCATATGGTGGATCCATTCCCAGTTTTCTGAGGAATGTCTAAACAGAAAAATAGAAAAATCACAATAAAAATTGTAAAAATAAAAGGGGGATAAAATAAGAGAAATTACAGGTGTTCAGAAAATTATGGAGAATCTTATAAATGTATGTCATATACAAATTAAAATAGCACTAAGTGAATGAATTATTAGAAAATTAGAATTGTACAAAAGTGATGCATAATAATAGGAAGCCTGAATATATTTTAAGAGAGGATCATTAATCTATAAGTTTACTGTATTTCTGCATATTAACAGAGAATAGTCCAAAATTGAATCAGAGAAAGAACTACAGAACTACAGTACTCCTCACTTAAACACAAGAGATACATTCTAAGACTTCCAATGGATCCTGATAATGTAGATAGTACCTGAGCCTGTGTAGAAGCACTGTGATACTGTAGCAGCCAATATGACAAACCAGATGACTACAAAGTGACTCCCCAGTGAGTAGTATATACAGCACAGATATGCTAGACAAAGGGATGATTCATATCTTAGGTGGGACAGAGGGACACTGCATGACATTTCATCCATCAATCCAAAAATGTTACATAATTTAAACTTATAAATTGCTTGTTTCTGGGATTTTTCATTTAATATTCTTCAGGTAAGTTGACCGCAGATAATTGTTATCCATGGTTAGCTGTGTCTCTGAAAAACAAAACTGAATCAGAAGGGACAATATCATATTCAAAATAGCACCAAGCATGTTAAGAATTTTATATGAATTGGCAAACTATAAATAATAATAAACTTAACAACCTATGCTTAAGGAAGGTCTATACACTGAAATTGAAAAATGCTGCTGAGAGAAAGTAAAGTCCTAAATAATGGAGGCATGTATTCATGGCTTGGGAGACTTTATATAACTAAGATGTTGATTTTCCCAAAACATGTATAGATTCAATGTGATCTAAACCAAAATCCCAATAGGCTTCTTTGTGTACATTGTCAGACGACTTTTAAAATTTATACATAATCTCAATAAACATAGAAAAGACAAATCTATTTTTAAAAATAAGAACAAGCTCGGAGGAATTAGACTATCTGATTTCAAGGTTTACTAAAAAGCCCCATTAATCAAGATAGCATAACATTGGCATAAGAGTAGAAACAGAAATCAATTGAAGAGTCTAGAAATAGATTTAAAATATGTGGCCAATTACTTTTCAAGCATGCCAAGTTAGTTTAATAGAGAAAGCACAATCTTTCCAAGAAATAGTGCTGGAGCAGTTGGTTTATCATATGTAAAAATATAAACTGTAAAACTGACTTAACACTGTACACAAAAGTCAAAATATACCATGAACCTGAAAGCAACACAAAAATATAAATGAAAACATACATTCTCCAAAGCCTTGTATTTTAAAATTCCTGGTATTTTTATTCAAAGCAGTCAAAATTTGGAAACAATCTGAACACATATCAATGACTGAGTGGAAAAAGCATCTGTGGTATACACATACAATGGAATATTTCTCAGTAATTAAAAAGAAATATTGAATACATGCAACATTCATAATTATCAAAAGTATTGTGTTAGCTGAAAAGACCCATACACAAAAGATTAGTTTGTTTTGTCTGTGTCAAAATTCTAGGAATATCTAATTGATGACGACAGAAACTTGGTGAAGGGAGAGAAATGACTACAAAGGAGTCTAAGGTGGCTTTATCATCTGACACTGCTTTCATCCTCAGCATGATGATGATGATAGGAACATTGTTTATTCATCAATATTACCAAGTTGAAGTTGATTAGTTGTATACAAACTACAGAGGAATAAAACTGTTTTTAAAAGTCTTAGAGATTCAGATGCTTTAAAATATGAATTCTACCATATTTAATAAATAATTCTCATTTATACTCAACACAAATAATGAATCTCCTTCCTCTGCAAATATAATTTAAGAAGATAGTGATAGACTTATAACAAATCAGATGAGGATAGTGTGTGAATATAAGGGTAAAACATTAGTTTTATGTTATTGATACACATAATTATACAATTTTTAAACAAAGGATATGTTCAATGAAAGGGGAATGGATATACAAAAAATGTTACCTTAGCATTAATAAATCCCAGAACTTATTATATTAATAGTTGAAAGGAAAAACAGTCACAAAAATTATTTAATCTTCTCTTTATCACTCCTTTAGTAGTCAAAGCTGAGAGAGACAGTTCTAAACATCTAACAACTTACATTTGCCATAGGAATAGGATATTAAGTCTAATTCACTCACCTTTAACTGGAAAATCTCATCTTTTTTTGATCATTGCAAAATAATTGAATAACTGTTAATTAATTTGATTTTCTCTTCTTGGAATCATTAACTCGTCCTCTGTGTGACTTTTACATCTATTACATGTAGCATTTCATGTGTTACCCAAGAGTTGCCTGAACATTTTAGAAAGTGCAAAGGTAGCCATATTTTATGGATACAAGTTTCCAGAAGTTATTTCAGGTTTTTAGTCTCTACCCCATTTTTTAGGTGATAACTTGAGCAAAGTCACAATTAAGACTACAGAGACTTTTCAGAACTTTTTCTACATTCTTTTAATGAGGACTTTATTGTTTTTACTAATTTGTTATGAAGTTTTACTAAATTCTATGACATCACTGAGGACTTCCTGGATACGTAGCTCTGTGTATACACTATGAGATAGAAATATTGAATAGGCACCTACTTAAAAAGATGAACTCGATAGAAAAAGCATGCTGTGTCAGTAATGTGAAGGGGTGGCTTGAATTTATAAAAAAAAAAAAAAATTCTTTTAAGATTTCTTTGACTAAGCCTTAGCAAATATAAATGTTGAGAAGACCTTGTCAGTAGACAGGTCTACATGTTTGATTGATAAATAAAAGGATTTATCACAACAACAAGAAAACAAAAGCAAATAAAATTAAACCATAACCTTGGAGAAAAACGCCAAACAACATCATTAGCTGAACCTAATTCACATTAAAGAAGTGAGATTTTTCGTTCCTTTTCTTTTAGTTGTTAAGGAGCTCTAATTTCATGCAGGGTTAAATTTATTTGGCACTTATAATAAAGTATTTTAAAATAATAACTCACCCTGCTCCCTCGCCCTCCCTCCCTCTAAAGTTCAATTCAGTGAGTGACCTTGGTATAATTGTATAAGTACATCATGTGCCTTAGGATGCCCCCCCACCCCGTCCATCCCCTTCGGTTAAATCAACTTCTTTGTTTATCAAGGGTCTCTACTTTTTCATCTGGGGTGGGAATTGGGGAAGGAGTCAGATGAGAAATGTGTGCACATTTGTCTCTATCAATTCGTACCTAACAAAGATGTATACATACAAAGCATGAATTATTACAATAAAAATAATAATAATAATAATAACTCAAGCAACATGAAAATGAATGCCTGATAAAAATGAATTGATTGTAACTACCATTGATAATAAATCTGTCTGTGTTCTTACCCCCAGTTCCTTTCTGGTTGTATCAGGATTTGCTCATTTCTTTTACAGGTTGCATTGACTTAATGGATTTATCTAACAATTCAACCACTTAATGGATGCACCATTTACCAGACATCAGACTCAAGTAAAATGGCAGGAATACTTAAATCTACTGTGTTTAAAATATTAATTTATTTTTATAGTATGTTCATTATTTTATCATCATAAAAACATTGTTACTCTTACTAAAAACCCCAAAGCATATATATAGCTCTATAGCACCTACAGAACACAGCAAGATTTTTTAGCTTAATATTTAAGTTTCTGAACTAATTACTCATTTATAAATTGTGATTCTTTTGACAGAAGCAAAAGATAGAAGCAAAGTTGGCTATTCTGTTTTTACTGTGATCTTAAATCATTTTTAGAGACATTTATCAAATGTTGCAGTTGCCAGAATTCTGCTCCCAGTTTTCTATTCTCTCATATATCTTAATCTTTTTTTTTTTTAATTTAGTTGCCATGTGATGCTTTGTTGTTGTTGTTGTTGTTGTTTTCCTTTGTTTTTAGGTTACCACATTCTTGGAAATAATTCTGGAAGAAAAAATATAATTCAAATAATATGAGTCCAAATATGCCATAATTTTACCAACTATATTGATGTTAAAAAAATGTTGACAAACAAACTAGTAGCATATAATTCCAATGTTTTATGATAGCAGTAATGTAAAACTTGTAAAGAATATTTAATCTGGTGGGGTCCTGGTGATTGAACCCAGGAACATTCTACCTCTGAGCTGTATACTCCAGCCATTTTTATTTTTTATTTTGAAACCGGACCTTGCCTAATTGCTGAGGCTAGCTTCAAACCTGCAATCCTCCTGTCTCAGCCTGTCAACTACTATTTTAATCTGATTTTTAAAATACAAATATTTTTACTTGAGGTACTTACCCCTTACTATTTCATTTCAAAGAAATGGTGTCTTTCAGATTTTTTCTTTCTTTCTCTCCCACCTCTAAATATTTTCAAGAATCAAGAATCTTTCAGAAAAATAATTAAATAGGAAGCTAATTTTCAATATTAGAAGTAGATGAAATCTGCCTTTTTTGTTGTTAAAGTGAATTGTGTTATCTAAGCCATAGCTTTCTACATGTTATAATTATGAAATGGTATATCCTTCTTTTGGCCCCTCTATAGTCCTTTAAGTGAATATCCAATTAAAAGAGAACACATTGATCTGATAGAAGGCAACATGACTAAAATCAATTACATGCACATCACAGAAAAGGAACTTTTACCATAAATCTGGGATGGTTTACATTATAAATCTATAAATGTTCCAAGTCTATAGTAGCACCCTGAAAAAATAGAATAAAATAGAATAGCAATATATTCATAGCAAATAATTTCAGAATAAACTACATGCCAAAACAATTTGATAAACAGTTTCCTTCAGAGAATAAATATGTTTCTGGAGCCTGCATATATCTTAGAGCTGTAAAAAGAAAATAGAAAACAGCCCTTCCAGAATGACCATCTTCCCCCTGTGCAACCTAGCATACATCAAGCATATTTTCAAGCACTCCATTAACAGATTCTGCACATTGTTTCCTTTCAAGGCTTCAGAGGCTGCTTGTACTTAGCACCCTGGCTTTCACACTTGAGCTGCATTATGCAAAATTTTACTCATTCTAACAGAAACAATCAGATTACATCTCTGTGGGAAATAAGACTCACATTGATCAGGCTACCTGATTTAACACACAGAGTATAAATGTTGTAAATGTTCATTTTTTTCAGCCTGAATCACTCATAGAAAATTCTGGATATTCATGGAAGCTGTTTTTAAGTTCCAAAATGAAAAAAAAAAAAAAAAAAAGCATGTGTCTATATGGAATGTTAGAGAAAAGGGGAGGGGGTGGCCCCTGATTGAGATGGAATGGATCTAGGCAGGTCCCCCTGGCTCTCAGAAACTCTGCTGTGCTGCTGTGCTGGAATGGATTAAGAGGGAGGGTGAGGTAGCTGGCTCCATTTTGCAAATACAATCTTAAATTAATTACTCTGTTATGTATCACAGGATAGTATGAAACAAAGAAAAGGGTTCAAAATCTGCAGGTTGCCTGGCATGGTGGTGTATGCTTGTAATCCCAGTACTTGGGAGGCTGAGACAAGAGGATTGATGGTTTGAAGTCAGCCTCAGCAAGGCTTTGCAAGGCTCTCAGAAGCTTAGTGAGACCATTTCCAAATAAAAAAATAACAGGGCTGGGGGTATATATTTAAAGAACGGAATTGCTGAGTCTTACGGTAATTATATGTATGATCTTATGTTCCAACCATACATATATAAGGGTTCTGAATTCTCTACATCTTTACCAACATCTGTTTTAATTTGACTCTTTTATTCTATCTATCCTAGTGCTTATGAAGAGAAATTTCATTGTAGTTATGATTTACATTTCTATGAAGATTAATTATAGTGAGCATTTTGTCAACTGCTTATTGGACATTTGTATATCTTGGGGTATATCTTGGAGGTAGAATACTTGTGGCATAAATCCCCAGAACTACCACAAAAATAAAAATAAAATAAAAATCTGTAGTTACTTTATAATGTTCATAGACACTATCATTCTAATTGTTTCTAAAAGAAGAAACATGTGTACCTACCCTGGTCATAAGAATATTTCTACATTGGAAAGACAAAAATATCATTACTCTAGACAATGCTACAAGCAATTTAGTCTTCACAAGAGTCCTTTTTGGACAAATATTTTGACAGTAAGATTTACAAATTTTGTACTGTAGTACTGGATATTCAGAAAGAATGGTGGACTGAAAGAAAGAGGGAGTAGAGATAAAGAATATAAATAAATAAATAAATTGCCCTGTCTTGTAAAATCATATCATATTTTCATCTCAGGTCCATGTTTGTCTTTCAATAACAGATGTATTGAGATCTCCTTCACATAGGACGAAATTCACCCTGTAGAGTGCACACTTCAGTGTTTTTTATATACCCACAGCTTTTTGCATCATCATCACAGTCATTTTAGAGAATTTTCAGTATCTAAAGGAAAACAAACAAACAAACAAAAAAACAGCTCATGTACAATGCAGTACTATGTAGCAGCCTTCTTTCCCTTAGCATGCTTTCAAAGTCCATGCATGCTAAAGCAAGGATAATATTACATTTCCATTCCTTTTCATGGTTAAACAATATTACATCACATGAATATGACATATTTATTTACTGATTCATGAATTGGTGAGTTGTTTCCACATTTTTCTATTATGAACAATACTGTTACAAACATTAATGAATGAAAATTTTTTTTTCCCTGCGGTTTTCTTTCATTTCTCTTAGGAATATATTTAAAGAATGGAATTGCTAGCCGGGCGTGGTGGCGCACGCTTGTAATCCCAGCATTCGGGAGGCTGAAACCTGAGAATCCGGGTTCGCGGCCAGCCTCAGCTACCTAGTGAGGCACTCTGCAACTTAGTGAGACTCGATTTCAAAATAAAGAATAAAAAATAGGGCTTGGGGATGTAGCTCAGAGGTAGAATGCCCCTGAGTTCAATCCCCAGTAGCGCAAAAAAAAAAAAAAAAAAAAGAATGGAATTGCTGAGTCTTATGGTAATTATATGTATGATCTTATGTTCCAACCATACATATATAAAGGTTCTGAATTCTCTACATCTTTACCAACATCTGTTTTAATTTGACTCTTTTATTCTATCTATCCTAGTGCTTATGAAGAGAAATTTCATTGTAGTTATGATATACATTTCTATGAAGATTAATTATAGTGAGCATTTTGTCAACTGCTTATTGGACATTTGTACATCTTCCTTGAATATACATCTATTTATATCTTTGACTATTTTTAACTGGGTTATTTTATTATTGTTGGAGCAGAAATATCTTTTTATATATTTTTGATATAAATCTCTTATTGGAGGTATAATTTGCATTTTCACCAATTTCATGGGTTTCTTCATTTTCTTGATGTATTTTAAAGTAAAGAATTTTGAAAATTTTGAAGAAACCCTGTGTATTTTTTTTTTCTTTTGCTTCTCATCCTTTTGGTGTTAAATCTAAGAATCCATTGCCAAATCCTAGGTCATAAAGTGTAGATCCTATGTTTTCCTCTAATAGTTCTAGTTTTAATGTAGGTCATTGGTCCATTTAGATATAATTTTTATATATGATATGAAGTAAGAGTTCAGTTTCATTGTTTTGCATTTAGAAATTTGGTTGCCCTAAAAGTAATTGTTAAAGATACTGTCTTTCCCTACTTAAAGATTTTGGCACCTTTGTCAAAAATCATGTGAACCAAAGACACCTGGGTTCATTTCTTGACTTTCTATTTTATTTCTTTCATGTATGTGTTTGTAATTAAACCTATACTATGCTGTCTTGATTACTGTTGTTTAGCATAAATTTTCAAAATGAAAATTATTATTTCATCTTTCCCAGATCGTTTGGCTATCTAGGGTTGTCTGTATTTTCTTATGAGTTTACGATGAGTTTGTCAATGTTTATAAAGAAGAGGAAATTTTGACAGAGACTGCATTGAATATATACATTCATTTGAGGAGTAGTGGTATCCTAACAATATTTAATTATTTTACTAGATTAACAAGGATATTCTTTCACTTATCAAAGCCTTTTTAAATTTATTGTAACAATTTCTAAGAGAATACAATATACAAGTCTTGCAATTCTTTAATTAATGTAGCCTTATGTTTTATTATTTTTGCTGCAGTTTTAAATGGAATTATTTTCTTACTTTTATTTTTGGATTGTTGATGTCAAGTATACAGATTTGCAAACAATTATTGCCAACTGATCTACTATCTTTCAGCTTTGATGAACTCATCTGATAGTTTTAGTCATGCTTATGTTTTATTTAGCAATTTTCTGTATATAAGAAGTATGTGTTGGTAAGAAGAAATAGTTTTATTTCTTCCTTTGTATTCTGGATGTTTTTCATTCCTTCAGCTTACCTGGTTGTTCTAATCTTGAGTACAATATTGATCAACAGTGGCAAGAACAACATATTTTGCCTGGTTCCTAATCTTAGGTGGAAAGAATCTCGTCTTTCACTATGAAGTACAATGTTAGTTACAGGTTTTCACAGAGCATTAATAATTACATAAGGAAGTAATCCGATTTTAGTTTGTTGAGGTTTTTGTGTGTGTGTGTGAAATGATTTTGTTTGTTTTTCAAATGCTTTCCAACCATCCACTGGGACAATCATGTGAATTCTGTTTTTTAAAGATTGATATTGTGTATGACATTAATTTTTTGTTGGACTATGAACCAGTCTTGCATTTCCAGGGTAATTTTTACTTGATCCCTGTGTAGAATTAGTGTTATATGTGACTGGAATCAGCTTGCTTGTATTCAGTTCAGGGTTTCTGCATCCATATTCAAAAAATATATTATTTTAAATTTTCTTTTCTTATGCTATCTTTTTCTAGTTTTGGCAACAGGTAATATAAATTTCATAAAGTGAGTTGAGAAGTATTTCATCCTCCGATTTTAAAGTTTATGAAAAATATTAATTATTTGAATGTTAGAGTTTAGCAGTTAAGTCATGTGAGTTTGGACTGGTTTTGTGAGTATATTTAAATTACTAATTCAATCTCTTTATTTGTTATAGTATAAACCTATTCAAATTCCCTCTATTAAAATATATTGGTTCAATGTAATTGTACGTGATAGTAAGATTCCTAGTGATACACGTATATATGCACATGATATTATTTGGTCTGTTTCCTTTTCCATACCTCCATCCCCCCTCTTGTCCCTCCCCCAGTCTCTCTTCAATTACTCTACTGTTCTCTCCTAATTTTCCGGAAGCCCCTTTTCTCTCCTTTTTATTTTCCTCTCTAGCTTCTATATATGGGCAAAACCCTGGAGCACTTGATTGTTTGAGCCTATCTTATCTCACTTAACGTGATGTTTTCCGGTTCCATTAATTTTTCTGTAAGCGACATAATTTTGTTGTACTTCAGAGCTGAGTAAAAACTCTATTGCGCATATATACCTGTGTATATATACCATGTTTTTTTTTTTTTTTTTCATTCATCTGTTGCTGGATATCTGGTATTCTTTTTATAATCTTTTTTGTTTCTTTCAAGTTTGTTATAATGTTGCCTCTATATTTCTAATTCTAACTTGAGTCTTTTCTTGGTCAACCTAAGTAAGGTTTGTAAATTTTGCTTATTGTTTTTTTAGTAGTAGGGATTAAACTCAGAGACATTCTATCTCTGAGCTATACCTCCAGCCCTATTTTATTTTTATTTTGAAACCGGGTCTTACTAGGTTGATGAGAATCTCACTACTTCCCGAGGCTGGCTGCAAACCTGTGATACTCCTGTCTCAGCTTTCCAAGTACAAGGATTACAGACATGCACCACCATGCCTGACTCAACCTTCACTTTTTAAAGAGTGTCCTTAGGGTTGAGCTTCTCCACACTCTTGTAAAATAACTCAGTTCATTTGGAAAAGGATTTGCAGCTCTCTAATGGTGTCTTTTACTCACCCCTGCCACCTGTGCATGACTGTGGGATTGGGGTTGGGAAATATGGCTATGCTTTTTTTCTGAGTGATGTCCTATCTTTTGGAACTGAGGGTTGGTGGAGGGGAGGCAGCAGTTCCAGGTCTGGATTTGGTACTGGATTTGGTAAACAACACACAAAAATAAAATTACTCATTACCTATCATGATGTCTACTTACATTTTCTTTGTGAATTTCTTATTTTAAATCACATATTAAATAATGTAGTATGCAAAATGCTATGTATAATATGCAATCTTCTTCAAGGGCTCTATAATTTACAAAAAAAACCCCACAAAGTAGTGACTTTTACAATTTGAAATAAAGATGAAGAGATTAGTGTCATATTAACACATGCAATTTAACAAACAACAAAAAATGATCATTTAACGATTCAGATCCAGTTTAAAAAAAAATTCTATGATTTCAAAGGCCTACCCTTTGCCCTCCACTTCTATAGAGATGTCCTTCCCAGTCATTCTTAATCTTTCTATGTTCTTTCTTCTTTTCCCTCAGGATTTGACTCTGCAACTTTTTATGCTCACATCATTTCAACTGCATTCTCAAGGCTAATTATTCCCGAAAGAACATCTCTATCTTGTCCTTTACCTCCCTTTATTCCACTAGTCTAATTACATAGAGTGTTGTGTTCCAGAAAAATACTGACAGATCATTTTCCCAGTTGAGTTCCCCAACTATTAAAATGAATCTTACCCCTCACTTTCATTTCCTCAAACTATTGACTCTAGTGCTGAATTTAGCACAGCCTCTTAAATGAAAGTGTGCTAATGATTCCAGGGAACTATAAAACAGGAAAATTACAAATATTTCAATACACTGCCAAGGGAGCATAATACAGTACTCAGTACATCACCACTTGACAAATAGTTTTCAGACTTTTAGGGTTTCTTATGAAGCTAAGATTAGTAGTTTGAAGTACTATAATAGAATATCATGTGCATTTCTAATTTATTTTCAAGATACACAAATCATCAAGGAGAATATTCTAAGATGCTGATGCTGAAATATATTCCTAGTGTGTTTTGAGAGAGTGTAATATTTTCCTACTTTCCAGTTTCCTTATTTGTTATCTTTAGTGCTATATCATTCTTTGCAAACTATCTTTTTCAAGCTGAGAATTAGCTACCAAATTATTTTTTGTTACAAATATACGAACAAGTATAGATTCTACCAGATGTTTTCTGCTATTTTTCCTTTAACTGATTTTTAATTCTTATTTTTGATTGATTTTTTAAATACCGAATTACTTTTCAAGGATTCTACCTTATTTATGGAGTCCTGCCAAACTCATACCTCCACAGGCAAACACAAAATAAAAATCTTTTTCATTCATGCATTATGCTTTTGAAAATGAGTTCAAATTAGAAGTATTCTACACTAGTGTAATTAATCTAGTAAATAAATCTTCAATAGAAAATGTAAAAAATGTATAATTTTGTCATGCATTTGATTGATTTAAAATAGCCTCAGCAAAGGTACTGGAGTCATATTGAATAATTTAAATCTAAATCTTACCATTTTCTGTCTAAATGAATTTTTGAAAATTTACTGTACACAGCACATTATATTATTTATTGAAATATGTACATATATACTTTACATATATATTAAAACATAATTTATATGTTATATATGAGAGTGTTTATAAAGATTAAATATGATAAAGCTTATACAACGAATTTCTAGCAAGTCCTGACTTTTAACCTTCAATAATAAGAATTGTAAGTATTTTACCATGTGTTGGATATTGATTTTAGAATTTTAAGTTGATTATATCATGTTACTTTTATCATTTAAAAACTAAAAATCTGATAAATTAAGTAATGTACAATTCTGTTAAGGTCATCCAACTAACAAATATACAATATTAGAGACAAACAGAGCACTAAGCCATTTTACTCTTCTGTGTAATCAAGAGCTCATAATATTTTAACAGTACCATATTCAAAGGAAAGGAAAGCATGGAATGGGCATCTTTAATTTATTCCTAATCTAAGGGAGTATACTTTCTATATTTCACTTTCCAGTCTTGTCATCTGAGCTAAGAGTTTTTCTCAGAATTATATGTTGAATTTGGTAAAAATGATTTTTAGCATCTATTAATGTGATGCAAGTGTTTATTATTTTAATATGTGAATATGGCAAATTACATTAGTTGCTAATCTACTGTGAATGCTAGTTTTTATTAGGACTTAAAAACACTTGGTTATGATATATTCTCAGTTTTATGTATTGTCATTTTTGCTAAAATTTAAAAAATAATTTAATCTATGATTACGAGGCATTCGTCTGTGTTTTTCCATACTTTGTAATATATTTGACAGTTTCTGATGTCAAAACAATGCTATTCTTTTACAATGATATGAACATTATTCTATTTCCTTTAACTTTTTGAAATATTATTTGTTCATTATTTGTACCAGTATATTATTTGTTCATTAATATACTGGTAGAATTCACCAGTAATTCACTAAGGTTTAGAATAAAACAAAGTTATCCGAAGAAAGATTAGCATTTGTGAAGCTAATATGTCATTTAGAATATAATATCAAGATATAAGAAAAGATAAATGGGCTAGTAGTCTAGTATTTAACTTTTATATGTTAAAACAAAAACATCTACATATTAAATATTTTCTGAATATATTGGTCTTCCATTTTACTACTACTGTTCTAATAGGCAAAATAAAATTTGCTAACATATGAGGTATAATAACTAATGTATGCTTCATTTTAAATTTAACAAAACTATAAAATATTAATCTACAAGTTAGAAATATGGATGGCAATATTAAATTATTGCTACACATTTCTCTTGGTAAAAACCAGAACATTTGAAAATGAAAGTATAATTCCTTTTTTTTTTTTTGTGGTACTGGGGATTGAACTCAGGGGCATTCTACCTCCGAGCTACATCCCCAGCCCTATTTTTTTATTCTTTATTTTGAAACCGGGTCTCGCTAAGTTGTGGAGTGCCTCACTAGGTAGCTGAGGCTGACCTCGAACCCGGATCCTCTGGTCTCAGCCTCCCGAATGCTGGGATTACAAGCGTGCACCACCACACCTGGCTTGAAAGTATAATTTTTAATAATTAAGGAAGCTGATAATTACAAGCATAGAAGTTTCATAAATAATATTTTTTTGAAATAAATAGGAGTTAAAAATGTTTCCATTTAATTTATTTATTTATTTATTTTTGGTGGTGCTGGGGATTGAATCCAGGGGCATTCTACCTCCGAGCTACACCAGCAACCCTATTTTTATTTTTTATTTTGAAACAAGGACTCACTAAGTTGTGGAGGACCTTGCTAAGTAGCTCAGGCTGGCTTTGATCATGTGATTCTCCTGTCTCAGCTTCCCAAGTACTGGGATTACAAGCATGTGCCACCATGCCCGGATGCTTTTTATTTTGTATATCAGACTATTTTATAGTTTTTTTGGTGGTCAGTAAAAATTTGTTCCCTCTCAATTTTTTTTTTTTTTAATTTATGAGTCACATAATGAAACATTATGCTTTACA
>PVLC010013728.1:0-30552 GCA_004027655.1 Graphiurus murinus
TTTTTGCGGTACTGGGGATTGAACTCAGGGGCCTTCTACCTCCGAGCTACACCCCCAGCCCTATTTTTTATTCTTTATTTTGAAACCGAGTCTCACTAAGTTGCGGAGTGCCTCACTAGGTAGCTGAGGCTGGCCGCGAACCCGGATCCTCCGGTCTCAGCCTCCCGAATGCTGGGATTACAAGCGTGCGCCACCACGCTGGCTTATTTTTTATTTTGAAACAAGGTTTTGCTAAGATGCTGAGGGTCTTGCAAAGTTGCTAAAGCTGCCTCTAACTTGTGAGCATCCCAAGTACTGGGATTACGGGTGTTGTCCGCTTCTCACTGCTACTCTGTAGGGAGTCCCAACTCAACCTCTCATCTTCCATCTCTCGGTATGTCGGCCCCTTCTCCCTGATTCTTCACCCACCTCTGGCCCCCTATGCACCCAGTGGGAGTCTGAACATGCAGCTGGCACCTAAGCTGGTCTGCAGGCAGTGTGGGGTGGGGAAAGGAAGGGCTGAGGCTGCCGCCAGATTCCCCTGTCCCGGGGCGACGGGGGCCTCACCTCCAGTACTCCTCACTGGGGCTGGTCCTCTGTAGGGTGTGGTTGAGCAGGTGGGAGAGGTTGCTGGGCAGCACAGCGGGCTGGGAGCCATTGGTGAGGTTGGAGGCATCCAGCACCCCGGCGCAGTCGGGCGTGTTCCAGGGGTTATTGCAGTAGGCCCAGGGCAGCACGTGCGTCATGGACGAGAAGAAGTAGTAGAAGGCGATGCAGATGACCACGTTGTAGTAGATGCCGATGTACGTGGATACCACCATCATGCCATAGCCCACGCCTAGGGGGAGGGGCACCGGTCAGCGCCCTTGGGGAGTAGCCTGGTGCATCAGGAGCCAGGGTTAGCGGGGGCTGAGGGGCAGCCTTTGATGGAGGGTCACAGGGGGGTCGGGTCAAGGCCTTGGTAAGGGAAAGTGGTGGGGGGGAAGGAGCTTTGTGTATGCACACAGCAGGAGGGGAGAGTGAAGGCCAAGTAAACAGGGATCCTAGCACGTTCAGTGGCCCTGGCCATTGATGTGGGGCTTCAGGTCAGTGCCAAAGCTCTGTAGGAGCTGGTGGTGTTTGTACAGATGGGTGAGTCGGCACCGGGCTGTGCATGTGTGTGCACGTGTGTGTGGGATTGTGGGTCCCACCCAGGCCTCACCTTTGAACATAGGGCTGATCCTCCAAACCCCCAGGCAGCCCTGGCTTGCAAACTGGCCGAAGGAGAGCTCCATGAAGAAGAGAGGGATCCCGCAGAATATCAGCATGATGAAGTAGGGGAACATGAAGGCGCCTGGCAGGCAGGGAGAGGTCTGGCTCAGGGTGGGCTTGGTGGATCCCACCCTGGGCTTCCTGCTCAGAACCTTCGTGGCTGGGTGGGAATGGACAGGAGCCTGCCGAGGCATTGAGCAGGAGCCCAAGTCTAAGGCACTCTCCCCCCGGCCTGCCTTTGAACTTGACAGAGGACCCTAGGAAGTCTTCTCTGAGCCAAATCCAGCCCTACAGCTGCCATGTTTGGGTGGGATTTGATGGTTTAGCCAATCAGTTTCACAGATTTAAGTCACTGGGGTCCTCAACTAACTCTGAACTGTTTAGGAGGTGCACAGGGGAGAAAGTCAGGGGGCCCTGGGAAGCTGGGGCACTCTTCTCCACCTCTTCTGGCCTCAAGGGAGCAGGCTGGCAGCGCCAAGCCCAAGCAGCAGACTGCCAGGGTCTGAGGGTGGTCTGTGCCTTAGGCAAAGGGGGCCTAAGCCAGGGACGGGGGCGAAGAAGACCGGGGCCAGAGGCCAGCCTCTGTCTGCAGTGGCATCTGTGCCAGGAAGAGGGTGGCCCAGGCCCTGGTGGGTGGGCTCTACCCAAGTGGGTGGTCCCTGCCCTGTGCCCGCCAGGTACCTCCCCCGTTGCGATAGCAGAGGTATGGGAAGCGCCAGACATTGCCCAGGCCCACGGCATAGCCCACGCTCGTCAGTACAAACTCGATCTGGTTGCCCCAGTTGCCCCGTGTGAGGTTCTGGTCCCTCTTGGTGGCCTCGCTGGGCACAGCACCATTCTGTGGGGACAGGAGAGAAGCTACCATCAGCAAGGCGTTTTTGCTCTGAGCCTGACCCTCTGAGCCTTCCCCGGTGGGGACGCTATAGACCCCCCAGACTCCCCTACCAGGGCTTCCCCTATGCTGGCAGGAGCCGCAGGCAGGCCTGGCAGAGGAGGAGAGAAGGGAGGAGCGGATGCCAGAAGGCACGGAGCAGAGCTGCCCTCGGCAGCTCCCAGCATCGGGCCGGGTGCACCAGCCCACCTGAGGAACTGTGGAGAACATCTAGAGGGGGGGGCACCAAGGAGGAAGCTGGAGCCCAGAGCCCCCCAGCCCCTCAGAAACCTCCCCTCTCTCCTCAGGGTGAGGAACTGGGCACAGCTGAGCTTCATACCAAGCAGCCAAGTCAGGCTGGGCACAAAGGGGCTTGTGTCCAGACACCCGCCGCCCGCCACATTGCCAGGCTGAGCACGCTGCCCATAGGCAGGCAGTGGTTAGACCCCTCCCCCAGCTGCAGGCTTCTTCCTGGGGGCCCAGGGTGGGCAGGGGAGCGGCTGAGCGGGGCCAGACCTGGGGAGGGCGTTGTGGTACTCAGGATGGCAGGGTGCAGGGGAGCAGCTATATCACCCACAGCTGCGAGAGGAAGCGGGCCTGGGCCGCAGTTAGGGAGGAGACCAGAGTCATAGGCATCATGCCAGACTTGGAGGACCGACTCTGTGGGGGAAGCAGAGGGAGCAGTCCCAGAAAAGGGCATCGAGGAGAAGGGTCTCGCTGAACTGAGAGAGGGCCCCCTGCAGAGGATGGAGCCAGAAGGTCGAAGATCCCGAGGGGCTGAGGAGGGGATTCGACCCAGGGAAGAATGCTGGGCCGGCCTGTAGGAGCTGCCGGGCTGGGCTGGGTGGCCCAGGGCCCCACTGAGGACAGCCCCAGGTGGAGCCCCAACTCCAGAGTTGGAACTGGCAGTGTGAATGTGTCCCTTCCTGGGGCCACACCCCTCCCAGGGTGAAGAGGAGTCAAGCCAGACCCTGAGGGGCCGAGAGTCTCATGAAGGAGAATAAGGACCACAGAGTCACACACAAGGAGGGCTTGAGTGCCAGAAACAGCCTTGCAGAGATGGGTTATGCCCCTGAGAGGAAGGGACAGGAGACACTTGAGGATACCCAGACCAGGGAGGGAGCAATATGGCCTCTGAGAGGGAGCAGCTGGAAAGAGACCTCTTCAAGGACAGCCGCCACCCTGACCAACAATAGTAAGCAAAGCGGCGCAGTGCTTTGAAATGCCGTCGGACCCTGACACTGACAGACAAACACGAATGGCCTCACTGGGCCCCAGCGCCTTCTGGAAAGGTGCATTTACAAATGCAGACACAGCCAGCACCAATGCCTGGCAGATGGGCACCACAGCACAGACGCTGTTGTGGGGGACCATCCTGTGCACCGAGTCTGGCACCGCCCTGGAGGACGTGCTGCACCTCACACTTGTCTGCAGAGGTTGGGGGCACAGCACCCAGAACCAGGGAGGTCTCTTTCAAGGAGCACCCAGAGCAAATTGGCAGGTCGAAGGCGCCTGCATTCATTCACTCGCCAATTCATTCATGCAGTGTCAGAGATTTACGGAGCCTACTATGTGCCAGGCAATGGCAATTCAGCCAGGAACAAAGCAGAGAGCCCCTGCCCACTCGGAGCTAGAGTCCTGTGGGGAGCGAGCCCTCAAAGAAGTGAACACAAACATAATCTTATATGCGACAGCAGTGTGACCATAAAGAGGAATTTTTAAAAAATTTTGACCCAGGGGCATTCTACCTCTGAACTACACCCCCAGACCTACTTTATTTTTTATTTTGAAACAGGGTCTCATTAAGTTGATGAGACTGACCTGAAACCTGCCATCCTCCTGTGTCAGCCTCCCAGGTACTGGAATTATAGGCCTGCACCAACATGCCCAGCAGAGGACTTTCTTAAAGTGACTAGTATGGAAGGAGGACAAAGAGGAGGAGGGCAGAGGGAGGTCAAGGCCTCCCTGATGGAGGAACTTGGAGGCATATTTCACTCTGGGAAAGGGTGGCTTCCAGCCTAAGAGTGGCCTCTGTGACATGTCCCTACTGAATCCTGTCTGAGCATGTCACCACCTCCTAGGCCTTCTTTGGGGCAGGTGTGGCAATACCACAGGGTCAGGGGATTTTTTTTTTTGGAGAGTCTGAGGCCTGCTTGGGATGGTTCATCCGTTCCCAAACAAGTATCAGCCAAATAGGGCTCCTATATGTTTGTCCTACAAAAACACTTTTATTCTGTCCCAGGCTTGTTTACTTTGGGGCACAATGTGGGATTGTGGCAGCAGTAGAGTCCGTGGGCGGGGTCTCAGGGCAGCAGTTACAGCTGTAAAAGGGATAACTGAGGGACCAGGCTGGCCTCATGGGACCCAGCCCCCCAAGGATGCAAGTTCAAGGCTTTTTTCCTGGCCCAGCAGCATGAAGGACAGACCCCTGCCCCCCGCCAAGTGTGGCGGAACCAGACCTAGGTCTTCGAGGTTCACCCCTTTCCTGGCATGGCAGGGGTCGGCGAGGAGGGTGATGCTCCCAGCCACGTGCCACAGGCAGCTGCCCGCCTTAGCCCTCCAGAGCCAGCCGCTGCTCCACTAATGAGCCACACACCACTGAGCCATGCGCTAACGGAGCAGTGGTGCGAGCTGCAGGCAGCACAGGAGGCCCACGCCCCCGGACAGGGCTGGAACAGGCTGGCTTCCGGCAGGAAGTTCTTGAGACACTAGGGTCTGCTGGGTGAAGAGGTTCAGTGCACAAGTAGCCCCTATCTTCTCCTGCACCCAGGTTCCCTGATGGCAGGAATCTCGCTCGCTGAGGGCCCCTGGTTTCAATTCCAATTGATATAGATTCAGGCAGCTTGGCAGGGGGTCTTAGCGCTCAGCCAAGGACAGAGCAAGCTCACTTTTCTCCCAGAGCACCAGAAAGAATCTCCAGAGCACTCCCTTTCTGCAGGGGCTTTTCCAGTGTGCAATTTCCCTCTTGGTCCCCTCTCCTCTGGGACCCCTCTGCGTCCCTTCTGCTCAGGCAGCTAAGACTTGTTCAGTGCTGCATACTTTTTTCTCCCTCTTTTCCTCATTTTTTTTTTTTTTCTTTTTGCAGTACTGGAGATGGAACCCAGGGAAATTCTACCTCTCAGCTACACCCCAGTCCTATTTTTTATTCTTTATTTTGAAGCAGGGTCTCACTAAATTGCAGAGGGCCTCACTAAGGAGCTGAGGCTGGCCTTGAACCTGCAACTCTCCTGTCTCAGCCTTCCAAGTACTGGGATTACAAGTGAGCGCCACCATGCCTGGCTCATCTAAGACGCTAATTTTCCTTGACTGCTGGGTAGACAGCCATTTCACCAATATTAACCACCCCTACAGTGGGCACCAGTTCTGAACTACCCCCCAGAGCCCCTTTGCGCTCATGGTTTGACCCAGACTGGCTGCCTGTCTACCTAAGCCAGCTCAGCCCCACCAAAAGGCTGAACTCCAGGCTTCTCCTGTCCATGGGTCACCCTGTCTGCCCCTTGCTGCCCTCCCTCCCTCACCTGCTCCTGCTCACTCGTCAGTGGGGAATGAAACTGCAGTGGCAGATTCCCCTCTAGGTTGGCCTCCTCCTCCACCTGCTCCCTGGACAGCCACCATCTGCACCTTTGACTCTTTTGTGCCCGGCCACCACTCTGGGCAGCCACATCCAGGACAAAGCAGCCTGCACTCACCACTGCCATGGGCTTGGCGGGTGGTCTCTAGGACAGGGACTGCCCAGTCCTGGACCCAAGCTCTCCCAGGCTGAGCAGAACGAAGGCTCCTTCCACAGCTGAGTGGGGAGACCTGGCCTGTGCACGCATGCGCACACACGTGCACACACACACACACACACACACACTCTATTACACAGTCTCACACACTGGTACACACTCACGCACTGCTATGCTCTCTCAAACACTCACACTCTCTTTCACACATACACCTACATGTATCCTAACACATTCACACTCTCACACACTCTAACACATACTATGACAATATACTCTAACACACTTACAGTCTCATGCACACTATTACACACACTAACACATTCTCACACACTCTAACACATATTGTCACACCCATACTCTATCACACTCTTACATTCTCATGCACACACACAAATACATTCTTACACACTCTAAAACATCCTCACACACTAATGCACTCTCACACTCTCTTAACACACTCACACACACTCCCCTCTGATGTTCCTACCCTCAGATCAGGCCATGGAAGTCGCTGTGTCCAGCCTGCACCAGGACTGTGCTCTTTGGGTTAACAAGCCCTCCGCCATCCCTGCCTGGTTGGCTGAGCCACTCTGAGCAGTCACTTACGTAAGTCCTTCACCTAGCCCTCTGTCTGGCGTATTTGCTGGCCTAGATGAGCTCCTGGAATTAAGGCTGTTCAGCTCGGAGGACAGAATGTGGATCTCCCACTCTGCCTGGGCTTGGCTGAGGCGAGACAGCGCAGGGGGCTAGAACCCAGGGGTTCTAGAACCTGTTCCTCCAGGAGCCACTTCCCTTCTCACATCTCAGCACCCGTATCTAAGAAACCAGGGGTCGATTAGGTGCCTGCCAGAGACTTGCTGGACTCACAACTAGGCAGCCTCCCACAGGCCTACGGAGATTCTGCAACCCCACCTCACCCGAAATTTAGTTACTTCTAACTTTTTTTTTTTTTTTGCTACTAGAGATTGAATCCAGAGTCATTCTACCTCTGAGCTACACTCCCAACCATATTTTATTTTTTAGTTTGAAACAGGGTCTCACTAGGTTGATGAGAGTCTCATTAATTGTCAGGCTGTCCTCAAAACTGCAATCCTCCTGGCTCAGCCTCCCAAGTACTAGGATTACAAGCATGAGTCACTACGCCTGGCTTTCTAGATTATTTTTTAAAAATGTTTTGTGCTTTTTTTTTTCCTGGTTGTAATAGTATAACAAGCTTATTACTATATATATATATATTTGGAATCCCAGAAAAGCATGAAGAAGAAACGGCGGCCAGGCCCACTCCAGTGGTAGCCATGACCACCAGGAGGAGGGACTGGCTCTTTCTGTCCATGCGGGGCATGGAGGCCCAGCCTTCTACCCTGGACTCCAGCTCTTCTTGTGGGGGGCCTCCCACCCTCCCCGATCAGTGTCCAAAGGATATTTTTGTGAATTGTGCACTCCTTCCTCCTGCTCTTGGTGGACACTGCGGAACCCTGGAGCTGCCCCGCTGGGACCCAGCAGGCTTCTTGTTTAGAACTCTCTCGGCCCAGGGTTTGCTCATGGGATGAAGCCCCATCCAAAACAAACTTTACAGAGGAGAACGGGCAAGACCTCTCACATCCCACATGACTCTGAGCCAAATCAGATCACTGGCAACTTTCTTGGAGTCCCAGTGGGGAATCGGGCGGAACAGTCATTACAGCAACTTGTGCCGCCTTAGAAGACCCTGTGACTGCCCGCTAGGCACCCCTCGGCTCTTGTTTCCCCAAGTTCACTCCCATCAGGCCCTTGGGCAGCACCTGCCATGCAATGACAGACGCTTCCACCCTTCACCTGCACAACACTGAGTGGGGCCAGAGAGATTCGGCTATGGCCCCATCTCCGGCCTCAGTCATCTGCAGTGGGATGGAGTCAAGGGGCTGGGGAGGAAGAGCAGAACTTTGGGAAGATCTGTCTCAGGGCTGCGCAGTCCCCAGGGCTCTGAGTGTCTCCTGCCTCAAGGAAATATCAGAGGAACTCTGGGCCCCTCCCAGGACTCCAGGTGCCCACAGAGCCCAGGCCTTCCTGTGGCAGGTAAGAGGGGCAAAGGTATGCCTTGTCTGATTGGCAGACAATGACCTGCCAATTTTGCAAACAGCAGACAGAAGACTGTACTCCAGGCATGCCAGGTTCCACTCCCGCCCTGGAGAGAGTGATGGAGAATGCTGGGTGGGCACTGCCTAGGCCCTCGCCCTCCTTCCTTGCTGGAGAAGCCCAATAGCCTGGGAGCCTGGAAGAAACAACCCAGCACAGAGGTAGCTGTGGGCAGTCATCGTTGGTTGATGTGTGTGTGTGTGTGAGAGTGTGTATGTGTGTGTGTGTGTGTGTGTGTGTGTATGTGTGTGTGTGTGTGTGAGGGGTCTGGGGATTGAAACTTGTGGCATTCTACCACCGAGCTATATCCCCTACCCCCCCCCCTTTTGTACTGAGAATTGAACCCAGGAGCATGCTACCTCTAGGCTGAATCCACAGCTCTGTTTTATTTTGAAACAGGGTCTTGCTAAATTGCTGAGGTTAGTGTCGATAAATTGCTGAGGCTGGCCTTGAACCTGCTATCCTCCTATCTCAGGTATTGGGATTACAGGCATGTGTTACTACTAGGTGCAGCTCCCTCAGCCTTTTTTTTTTTTTTTTTTTTGGTCCTGAGGATTGAACCCAGAGGCCAGGGGCATTCTTAGCCCCTTTTATTTTTTATTTTATCTTGAAACAGGCTCTCACTAAGTTGATGAGGCTGACCTCAAACCTGCAATCCTCCTGTCTTGGCCTCCCAGGCACTAGGATGGCAGGCGTGCGCCACTGCACCCAGCTTGGCCTTGGTTCTTGACCCTCGCCGTCTTGAGGTTTGAGGGCAGCCCTGCGTAATGCTTCACCCCAATGCCAACCGGCATCACCTCAGAGGATGTTGCTTCTCTTGCCTTTGGAAGGTCAGGTCAGGATGTCCTACAGAGGACAGTGGGTTTCCCAGTCTCCTCACCCTTGCGGCAATCAGCCACATCATGCCTGACATCCCTGCTCATCCCCAACTTCCAGGGACAGGACATGCCAGCTCCCACCCGCTGCGGCACTTGCCCTGGACACTGGCGAACGCTCATGGGGTGTCCCTCCTCATGGTTGAGCCTCTTGCCCCATCCCTTCCCCCAACCCTCACCACTGAGCCCGTGTACCACATTCCCCTGCCCCCTCACCCACTCTCCCCATAGGAGTAACTGCCGTGGCACAGACAATGAGGCTGTATTGATTAGTACAATTCCTGGGCACCTCCGGCCCGTCTCCCCGGGAGCGAGGACAATGCAGCTTTGATACTCAGAGCAGATTCTCAGCAGGTCCTTGGGCTGGGGGAGCCCTCACCCCCGCCCCCCCTCGCCCCCTCTGCACCGCCAACTCTTCTTGCCTCCTCTGCACAGTTGCAACTTTCTGGGTCACTTTTGCTGATGTCTGTCTCGCTCACTGGCCATGCCCGCCTCTCCCTGGCATAGACCACTCGGACCCTCTCACCACCGCCAGCCCAGCCTCCAAGCCTGCCTGGCACCAGGGAAGGGGTTCAACCTTCTGGAAGGTGACTGACCTGTTCTGGGGAAGAGGGGGCCACAGGTCCATGAGGCGCGGCCATCCCGGGGCGAGCGCTCGGAGCGTGCGTGTCTCCGCCGCTCATTCACACCTCTGCCAGCTCGGCGCGACACTGACGCATCCCCTGCCTCTCCCACTGCCAGGCTGGGCAGCGTCGATTACTTTCACCTCATCTCCTCCCGAAGCTCTGCCTACACCCTCCCCTGGCCCTCCCACTCCGGCCAGTCCCCATGCAGCCCGCGCGGGTGCTCCGCAGCTAGAGAATGAGGCACGGGGCTTGTTGTGTCTTTCCCTTGTTCCCAGCAAGTTACTAGAACAACACAGACACACACACACACACACACACACACACACACACACACACACACAGCAGAGGAAAGCAATCGCGGGAGAGGGTGAGAGAGCTTCACTCCCCTCCCAGAGCTGGCCTCAGAGCCAGAGGCTCACTGAGCCCACAGGCCTGGCTCCTAGCAGAGTTGGTGGGTGCCAGTGAGTGGTGGGCTTTTGACCCACTGGGCACTGGAGATGGTGACCGGGCAGGAGGATGGAGGGCACGGTCCATAGGGCCCTGCTGAGCATCTCATACCCTTTAGAGTGGTGTGGACTAGCAGATATTGGGTCCTGCAGTTGTACTTGGCCCACTGGACGCTGAGGATCCCCCAACTGGCCAAGATGTTGGGGCATCCTCAGAGGAAAATAGGACTAGCCATGCAAGAAAGCTCGGCCATCGCCTCTCTGAAAAAGATGGCATTAGCCAAGATGGTGGCCACTGTGGAGTCCAGACAAAGGGAGGGGGGCGTGGAATAAGGACCTGTGGGGATCTGTACTACATGAGATGCTCATCTGGGCGCGTGTGCTGCGTGGGTTGGGTGACCTTGGTGAGGTCCCCATGACCATGGTGGGATGTCACTCAGACCCATCCCATCCCTCTTTTCTGAGGCCACCCTCACTGGTCAGTCGCTAGCTGGTGCTCAGACACAAGCCAGAGGCTAAGAAGGTGGGGACCAGTGCTCTGGGACCAGGAAGGTGTGAGTCCCTCAGGAAACTGACAAGATGGCACAAGGCCTGATAGACAGTAGGATCTTAACGGTCTGTCAAATGGAGGTGTGCGTGACTTCTGGTGTTAGGACAGCTTTCCTGGGTGTTTGGTAAGTATGAACCCAGGGAGAATATGGGGAATATTATCTAGGGAAAGATGACATTTTAAAAAAAGGCAGCCGGGCGTGGTGGCGCACGCTTGTAATCCCAGCATTCGGGAGGCTGAGACCGGAGGATCCAGGTTCGCGGCCAGCCTCAGCTACCTAGTGAGGCACTCCGCAACTTAGTGAGACTCGGCTTCAAAATAAAGAATTTTTAAAAAGTAGGGCTGTGGGGTATAGCTCGGAGGTAGAATGCCCGTGAGTTCAATCCCCAGTACCACAAAAAAAAAAAAAAAAAAAAAAAGACGCAGGCTGCCAAGCTCAGTGGTCCATGCCTATAATTCCAGTACTTGGGAGACTGAGAAGGGAGGATTGCAGGTTTGAGACTAGCCTCAGGAATATAGCTCAGAGGTAGAATGCCCCTGGGTTCAATCCCCCTCCCACAGAAAAAAAGGGCTGGGGGAGCCATATCTAGTGATGACACATGCCTGTAATCCTAGTACTTGGGAGGGAGGTTTAATTAAAAAGAAAAAAAAAAAGGCACAGGCTTTAGAGACAGACAGGCCTGGATTCAAACCCCAGCTCTACCACTGTATATAACATTAGGCAAGACACTTAACATGTCTGGTCTCAGTTTCTGCATCTCCAAACTGGGGATAATGTCCACCAGTCGTTGAAGCTAGTAAGTGTTAGTAATAATAGAAATAGAGAATATATATTAAGTGTTTACTATGAGCCAGGCTCTCTCCTAAACACTTCATATATTCTAACACACTTAGTCCTCCAACAGCCCCACCAGCTAGGGAGGTTATTCTTCCCATTTGGGGGAGGAAGGTGGAGAAGGTCGTTGGCTCCACAGAATCCAAGTGTGGCCTCGGACCCCACCGCCTGAGCTGCCTGAGCTGCTCACTAGGCTGGCCTCAGGCAGCCAGGTCCCCAGACGTGCTCCCCTGACTTCCTGTGGGCACAGATGAGGCCCAAGGCCCTGGCTGGGCCACTGGCTTCAGGAAGGACCAGTCACCCATGATGCCCAAATGCTCACTTCCACCCAGGGTGGGCTCTGGGCTCTGGCTGCCCTAGCCTGGGCCGGGTGCCCAGAACAGGCAGCCCTGGCCGAATGGCTTTCCCTGGCTCTGGCCACGGGGACGAGAGGCGGCGGCAGCCCAGCTGGGTCCTGGCCGTAATGAGGCCTCATTAGTGGGATCCAGCTGCTCCAGCCCCACTTAGCGAGGCCGACTCCCCCAGTCCCTGCCTCTGACTTTTCTTAATAAGAGTGGGCATGCTTCCAGAGGGGTAAGGAGTCTAGGGGCTTTGTTGTCCCCTGTGACTCTGGAGGGAAAGTCCTGCTGAGCTAAGACTGGGGACTGCCGGGGATGGGGGAGGGCTGGGGAAGTGAGGCCACAGGGCTGAGCAGATGGGCTAGAAGGAAAGTGAGGGGGCAGGGGCGGAAAGGCAGGGTCCCAGGGCCAGAGAAGAGGCCTGAGGATGCCAGGGCCTTTTTCTCTGGATCTAGATATCCCATTTCACGGTGGACATGGTGTCTGCACATCTAGTTAGAAGTTAGGCTAAGCCGGGCGTGATGGCGCACGCTTGTAATCCCAGCATTCGGGAGGCTGAGACCGGAGGATCTGGGTTCGAGGCCAGCCTCAGCTACCTAGTGAGGCACTCTGCAACTTAGTGAGACCCGGTTTCAAAATAAAGAATAAAAAATAGGACTGGAGGTATAGCTCGGAGGTGGAATGCCCCTGAGTTCAATCCCCAGTACCGCAAAAAAAAAAAAAAAAAGAAGTTAGGCTATCCTGGATAAGAGAACACTTTCTTATATAGGCCTTCTAAAAGGAGAGTGCCCATTGTGTGCGAGTTCCTGAGTTAGAAGAGCCCTACTGTGTGCCAAGCCCTGTGCTAGGAAAGCACCCAATGCCTGCCAGGACCTGTTTGAGCGAGGTGCCAAGTCCAATGCCGGAAGAATGCACGTTGTGTCCCAGGCGTGTGCTAGGAGAGCACCCACGGTGTGCCAGGGCCTACATTAGCAGGGTTCCCTCTGTGTGCCAAGTCCAACGCTGAAAGAGCTCCCACTACGTGTCAGTTCCAAGCCAAGAGAACCCCTGTGGTGTGCGAGGTTCTCCACTAGGCGAGTGCCCAGTGTATGCCAAATCCTGTGCCGGGAAAGAACCCAATTCCTGAGCCCATCCCTGAGCTGGGTGAGCACCCACTGCGCACCCGGCACTGTGCTCGGTGAGTGCCCACTGTGCACAGGCTCTGCACTAAGGGAGTGCCCAGCATGCGCCAAGTCCCTACTAATTGAACATTCGCTGCATGCTAAGACTCATGCTAAGTAAGTGCCCAAGGGTGATGGGCATTCCATCAAGAGAGTGCCCCATGTGTGCCAAGCCCTGTGCTTGGTGACCTCCCCACATGCACCAAGCCTGTACTAGTTGAGCGCTTGCTGCATGCCAAGACTGCCCTGGGTGAGCACCCACTGTGCACCAGGCCCTGCAACGGATGCTGCAGACAAGAGGGATCCAAACCCTCAAGTCAAAGCAAAAGAGAACAGGGTGGGGCAGGCCCAGGCCCAAATGGCCTATGGTGCTTGCGGAGCCTTCTGGGACTGATACACTCTGGCACCCAAAGCCCCAGTGCCAGAGTGACTCTGTTCTTATGCACAAGGCTTCCCGGTGGCAGAGGCAGCCAATGTGTTCAAAGACACAGGAAGAGGCCAGTGAAGCTCACCACAGGGGAGGGGATGAGGTGGCCAGCCTGCAAACTCGGCGAGAGATGGTGGGGTTAATGCTGAGCCAGTGGGGGCTCCCATGCCTCCTGGCCTGGGCTCCCCTCCTCCAGGTCCTGTCCTTTGAGACCCAGGCAGCCCTGCCCTACATGTGTACAGAAGCTCTAGGTCTCCATAGAAAGACCACCCACCCATCCCCAGTGCCCCCAAGCATCCCAGCTGCTCCCAGGCTTGGAGGCACCCTGGCCAGCTGGGTTCTCGCACGGCCCTGTCCTAGGAGCTGCTGAGGCGTGAGGGAGGCAGCTGAGCTGGCCTGGCAGAGACCATCTGGGCTGGGGGTGGGGGAGGGACACGTGCAGCAAGCATGTGGGCCTGGGCACGTGCCGGGAAGTGGCTTGCTCCTCCACGGGGCACCTGCTCCAGAGCCCAGCAGGCGCTCCAAGGATGACACGCGGTGTCCGTTGGCACTAAAGGAACCTGAGTAGCCCTGTCCTTGCACCCAGAGCTGGGGTAAAGGGTGATGGAAATGAAGACCCCATGGTAGGGGCTGACTGTCCACTCCCGCGTACCGGGGCACAAACAGTCATAGAAGCACCGGAGAACTGAGAAGGACCCAGGGCCATTGGTTTGCAGGCACATCCCTCATCCTCTCTTCTGACCTACCACGGCATCCAAGGAAGGAGCATGGTGCAAAGGAAATTCCTCAGCCACTTGCCATTAGCAAGACACAAACACCTAATAAGTGCTGACTTAGCTCCTAAGTTAGTTAGCAGAAATGGGGCTTGGCAGGGGCCGGCTGCCCGGTGTACCTCAGAGGCTGTATCCTAGTGACAAGCACTGAATAGAGGCGGCTTCAATTCCAAACTGGGACCCAAGAATAGAGTAGCCCAAGGTCATCAGCAGAACTGAAAGAGAGGCAGGAATAGAATCTCCAAACAACCACTGGGGGTGCCCATGGGACAGACGCTGTGAGCCTCAAATGCAGCAGTGGGCAGGAGCCAAGGGGCAGAGGGCGCAGAGGAAAGCGAGCCCCAGCTATCTTTAGGCACATCCTGGTGCTGGGAACTGGAATCCCAAGGCAGCATTCCCTTCCACAGACAGGCTGGCCGGCAGAGCACGGGGTCCGGGAAGCTCGGCTGAGGCAGGGACTATGGGACCTTGGAATTCATGCTGCCCACGTGGGTCCCCCGTCTCTCCTGCCTGCCTGTGCCAGCCCTTCGAGGATCACTCCTGAGAAGGGCAGCCATGGAGTACTCAAAGGGTTTCTTGAGTTTCATGGGGCTCAGAGTCTCCATAGTAGAAAGGGGCAGAGTTATACCACACTTCCTGCTCAAGCCCATGGCAATCCTGAGACTTCTGGAGGAAACTGGGGCCATTTGGGTTCTAACTCCTAGCAAGTGTTCAGGCCATAAGACCTCCAACTGTGTTCGTTTTTGAGCTCCCAGATGTCAGGGTGACTCAGGGAAGCTTTCAGAAGCTTGGTTCATTCTGGAGGGGCCGCACCAAGCAGGCCTGAGGGGATGGGCCAGTGGGTGGATGCTGGAGGCTCTGAACAGGCTGGAGAGAAGGTCCTGAGCTTGGAGCAGAGCAGCCCAGTGTCCTCCCCCCAAATCGTTCCTCTGGACCAGTTACTTTGAATCCCAGAAATCTTTGGTGAGAGGTGGGGTTAGTTTGGGGAGGGCTCGGCATATACCCTAGGGAACCAATCAGCTTTTAACTGAATGAGGAAAGCAGCAGAAGCTATCACTGGGGAGAGAACTGCCTGGAAGGGGCTGTCCTCAGTCCATGGCTTCCTCCCCTGACAGCTACCCAGTCTGGTTTATCCTTGAGACAAGACCCCAAGAGAAAAAAACACGAGCACAGCCCTCAAGAGGAGATCTGACATCTTTCTCCTGGTCCCTGCTTCTGGTGCCAACCTCCCAGATCCATCACTGAATCTTGCTTCCTCAAAAGCCTCACCCAGGTCCTTGTTTCTCAAAGGGCCTCCTCACTCAACCTCCCATATGCTCTGAGGCCAAGGGCAAAGGAAGGCCATGGCTTCAGGAAGGAGAGGAGGGAGATTTTCTTGGAGGCCTCGAGAGGATTCAAATGAAATATTCTCTGTTAACTTTTTTTTGTGTGTGTGGTACCAGGGATTGAACTTCAGGGTGTTCTACCTCTGAGCTATAACTTCAGCCGAGGTTTGCCTCGAATCTGTGATCTGTCCTATCTCAGCCTCCCAAGTAGTGGGACTACAGGTGTGCACCACCATGCCCAGGCTCTGATAACTTTTTAGAGCAAGAAGGAATCAGAGAAGTAGAGAACCTTGGCCAGCACATACTGAACATGCCGGTAGCACAGTGCTAGGTAGGAGAGGGAGGCCAAGGTACAGCCACAGCGCAGTCCCAGATGTCCTACTGTCCTCTACAGAGCATCTTGTATGACCAGAATGGGGAGAGTGCCTTCTGCCCCTTGGTGGACCTTCCTTCGAAGGGTCTATGGCGGAACCTGCCCAGCTGTGGGCTTACAGCCTGGTGCTCTCAACCTCCTGGGTGAGGGGCTGCCAGGAACCTGCCCAGGCCCTGGTACTCAGGAGCTCTGGCAGTGCCACCCAGCCCCATGAAGCCTCCTAGGCCTTCCTGTCCTGGCAAGCAGCTGGTGGGAGGTCGTGGGGACAGTGCGGGGGACTCTTCCTCCCTGCAGTCTGACCCGGGTACTCACCAACATCCCTTTGGCACCTTTTCCTACCATGGTAGCGGTGGGCTGCAGGCTCTGGAGACCAGAACACACTCACAGACTTTGCTTCCAGCACCTTTCAGACCACAGACCTCAGGAGCTGTGGAGAGAGCAGAGAGCGAGATGAGGCCCTGGCCTGGGCCGGCCACGTGGGGCCCTTGGGGCTGTCCAGAACAGGGGATGTGAACCCCACAGCGCCAGCCACAGGGCCTTGTGCGGCTCCCACCCTGGCCCACCTCTTCTGCCAGGCCATTCGGCATCCTGTTCCCTTCTGGATGGCCCGCAGGTTCCTTCCTAGCTCTTGTCCCATCCCAACCCTTCCCCTGGATCACTTATTCTCCAGGCTTCCTGTCCCAATGGGCAAAGATCTATTTTTGACTCTCCAGATGCCCAATCCTATAAAAGATAAAAAATGAACACAAGACTGGGATGGGGTCCAAGTCCTTCATCGTCTGTGTGAATGGCCACAACCTTTCCCCAGGGAGGAGTCAGCTCCCCAACCTCAGCTCAGCCAGGCGCTCCATCCCATCCTGGTGCCACTGGAGTGGGCTCCGAGGTGGCTGGGCTTGTCTTCGTCACTCACACGCTCTGGCCACGCCAGGCACACCAGGTGCAGCCACACCTCCTTGCCTTTGCTCAGGCTGTGCCCAGTTTTACAGCACCTACCCTCATGTACACCAGGTGAAATTCCACAAGTCCTTTAGGTCCAGCCTTAAATGTCACCTCTTCTCTAGCCCTTCCAGACACTGACACTTCTGTCTTTGTGCAGACTTCTACTAGAACTCTAACCATCTCATATTACACCTACTTGCTTATAAGTCTTCGACCACAAGTCGGTGAATTCCCCAAGGACTTGGGACTGGGCTTCCTTTACCCCCTCTGCGCCCAGCACCTAGTATACTGTAAGTGTTGCTCCAGTCGAAACGGAGGGAATTGGGTGGGGTTGAGCCACTGGAATGTGGTCCCTGTTGGTGTGGGATCTCGTAGGAAGCATCTAAGAGTCCATGTGGGGCGGATGGAAGTTGGCATGGGCAGCTGGCAGACAGATGAAGGAGCAAGCCATAGGGCAGGTCTCCTGCCTTATAGGTTGAATGTCAGACATAGATGGAAGAGTAGTAGTTTTTGGCAGCCCTCAGGAAAGGAATCAACCTTCAGAGACCCCTACAGAACACTCTCCTGGAGCCCAGCTTGGTGGCACACTTCTCTAATCCCAGTATTTGGGAGGCTGAGACAGGAAGATTACAGGTTTGAGGTTGAGGCCAGCCTTGGCAACTTAGTGAGAATTTCAGCAACTTAGTGAGATCCTGCTTCAAAATAAAAAAAATAAAAAATAAGCCAGGCATGGTGGCACATACCTGTAATCCTAGTATTTGGGAGGCTAAGATAGGAGGATCAGAGGCTTGAGGCCAGCCTCAGCAACTTAGCGAGATCCTCAGAAACCTAGTGAGACCTTGTTTTAAAATAAAAAATTAAAACCAGGCGTGGTGATGCACACTTGTAATCCCAGTACTTGGGAGGCTGAGATAGGAGGATTGCAAGTTCGAGGTCAGCCTCTGCAACCTCGTGAGACTCTGCTTCACAAGAAAAGAATAAAATAGGGCTGGGGGTATAGCTTAGAGATAGACTGCCCCCGGTTTCCATCCCTAGCACCATACATACCACACACACAGCTAACTCTCTTATGGGAGGAGAATCTTGGATTCGATGGATGAGGTTGAACCTCATGAGATCCATGAGGATGATGGATGAGAGGGCCTGATATCAGGGGAGATTTGGCTCTGCCTCCGAGACCTTCCTTTCCTTCTCCGTTCCAAAGACTATTCAGGGTCACTCTGCTTCACCCACAGCTACCGGTCAAGGGCCACTACTCACCACAGGAAGTCGCTGGCAGGCTGACAGAGAAGTAAGGAACTCTGCCTGCACAAATCAGCTCTTGACTTGCTTGGGCCCTTTGCCCTGGCTGCTCGGTTCTTACAGGGCCTCCTCTTCAGGACGGGCATGGAGGACTCGACCTGTAACCATATCCTTTTGTCACTGACCTCTGTCTCTCAAAGTGTCCTCCTCTACAGGTCCTGCTAATGGCTTTGGTGTTCTGGGGGCATTCAGGAGGGATCTGTGTCCTCCTCACCCGCGGCACCCCCACACCTTCGTCCAGAGATCAACTCTAGACCTCACTTCCCTAAAACTGACTCTTTTCAGGCAAGGAGTAATCACTAGGGGTTGGCTGGGCGTGGCAGCACACACCTGTAATTGAAGTATTTGGGAGGCTGAGACCGGAAGAACCCAGGTTCAAGGTCAGTGAGCAGTAACTTAATGAGACCTTGTCTCAAAATAAAAAATAAAAAAGGAGGCCAAGCTAGGCGTGGTAGTGCATGCTTGTAATCTCAGTACTTGGGAGGCTGAGACCAGAGGATCTGGGTTCTCCGCCAGCCTCAGCTACTTAGTGAGGCCCTCTGCGACTTAGTGAGACCCTGTTTCAAAATAAAGAATAAAATATAGGACTGGGAGTGTAGCTCAGAGGTAGAATGCCCTTGGGTTCAATCCCCAGTACCACATTAAAAAAAAAAAGGAGGCCAATTGTGCCTGTAATCCCAGTACTTGGGAGGTTGGGACAGGCGGACTGGATTGAAACCAGCCTCAGCAACTTAGCGAGGCCCTTTTTCCTAATAAAAATAAAAAATAAAAAAGGCTAGAGTGTAGTTCAGAGGTAGAATGCCCCTGGATTCAATCTCCAGCACCAAAAAAAGGATGGGGGGTATAGTGTAGCTCAGTGGTAGAATATCCCTGGGTTTAATCTCTAGTACCACACACACACACACACACACACACACACACAAATAATAATGACAATGGTGATAGTTATATCACAGCAGATGGCACTATTAGAGCCCTTCATGAGCTGGAAATTATTATGCCCTCCAGTCAGGTGAGTAAACCATGACACTGTCCTGGGACTTCCTCTATGGCTTCTGGTTGGAGAGACCCAACTCAGAGAGGATAAAGGCCTGGCCCGCAAGGGCCTGAGCCAGCTTTTCAGACATCTCTAACTGGGGGGCCCAGCCACACCCAGGTAGTCACTAGAGTGTTCTGGGCCAGGTCTTGAGCACTGGCAACAGGTATAGTCCCTCCTCTTGGTAGCTTTAGATTGTTAGGGACAAGACTGCTTAGTGGCTGGACCAGGAGAACGAGTTGGGAGAAGCTGTGCTGCTTCTCTTGCATTTGCCATTTCTGTTAAGGGGCTCATGTATCTACTCAAAATGCATCAGTTAAGGGCTGAGGATGTAGCTCAGAGGTAGAACACTTGCCTAGCATGTGTGAGGCCTGGGGTTCCATCCCCAGCACCAAAAAAAAGTACTGTGTGTGTGTGTGTATGCACATGTGCTGTGCTAAGGCTGGTCTTGAACCTTGATCCTCCAGTCTCAGCGTCTCAAGAACTGGGATTGTACGTGTGATGTCAGAGATCCATAACATACTGGCCCCGGATCTGCCCTTAATTCATATTTGGACTACAGCTGACAAACAGTGGGTCAGTGGGGGTTTAGTCTATGAAGAAGACCTCAGGCTCTGGGATCTGGTGAGTCTGGGCTGGATTCTAGCTTTGCAACTCCTTATGCATGTGATTCCAAGTGTTGCTTAACCTCTTTGAGCTTCACTTTTCTCAATCAAGAAGATGAAGCTAATAATTCCCTTGTAAGTTCTGAAGTTTCTGCCTCATTTTTGTCTCTAGTATAAATCCTCCACATTTTCTTCTCCTCCAATTTGTTAATCTCTCCTAAGTCCTAAAGCCCTGGTTCTCTGTGACAGTTCTCCACAGCCAACAGGACATGGCCTAAATTGCATAGCAGGCATTTAAGACTGGCCACAACTCGATTCATTTATTCCACAAATATGTATCACAGGTCTGCTCTGGGCCAGATCTGTGCTAGGCAGCAAGAACTCACAGGTCTCTGCTCTCCTGTTATCTACAGACTGGGGAAAGAGTGAAACTGACAATTCAAATGATTACAGACTAAGATAAATGATATGAAAGAGAAAGCTCTGTTTATGAAACACTACAGCAGGACTGAAAGTCAGGGAGGCTTTCCTGAGGAAGTGATGTTTACCCGTCAGAGGAATTTATTAGGTGAAGTAATGATAGGAAGGGAGGAGCATTTCTAGAAAATGAAACTGTGTGGAACAGCTGAGGCTGGGGCTCAGGTCACTAGGGAGAAAGATGAAAGTGGATAGATAAGCAGAGTGAGAGAGTGAGATTTTGGTCTTCATTCTGAAAGCAATGGCGGTTATTAAAGGCTTTAAAGCAGCCGGGTGAGGTGGCGCACACCTATGATTTCAGTACTTGGGAGGCTGAGGCAAGAGGATGGATCACAGGTTCGAGGCCAGCCTCAGCAACTAAGCCAGACCCTATTTCAAAATTTAAAAAAGGGCTGGGAGTGAAGCTCAGAAGTAGAATGTTCCTGGGCTCAATTCTCAGTAACCCCTCTCCCCTACAAAAAACCCCATAAATGATAAAAAAAGAAAGCAAAGAATAAACTTATAGAAGGGATTGCTGGAATATGCACTTTGAAAACTTCATCCTGAGCCAGGTGTGGTGGGGCATACCTGTAATCCCAGTACTTGGGAGACAGGAGGATTGCAGGTTCAAGGCCAGCCTCAGCAAATCAGCAAGACCTTGTTTCAGTGTTTCAAAAAAAAAAAAAAGGGAGGGGGGCTGGAGGTTGTTGTAGCTCAGTAGAATGCCCCTGGGTTGAATCCTCAGTACCTCACTGCCAAAAAAAAAAGGGAGAGAGAGAGAGGAAACATCGCCTTGGCTATATTGTGGAGAGAGGACTAGAAGGTGAGAGTGGAAATCAACCAGGAACAGGCCAGAGAGGAAGGGGTTTGGATCAGAAAGGTGAGAAAAATCTAGAAGGTACCACAGTGGGACTTGGTGAGGATGAATTGGACTTTGGCAGGGTGGGGGTGGGGGGATAAGGAGAAGTTTCTGGTTTTTGCTGGTGCCAGTCCCAGGACAAGAATGCTGGTGGTGCTGCTGGTTTGCAGGGGGAAGAGGAAGAGCAGGCTGGACAAGCTGGCTTTGAGCTGCTGGCGAGCCACCCAAGGATAGGAGGGTAGTTACAGGACCCTTTAAAGTCTCTTTGCTGGTGTCTCCTCTCCACCAAGCAGGACTGTCAGGCTGCCAATTTTAACAGTCCATCTGGACTAAGCTTTGAAGTCCTTGCTGGGGATGGAAGGTAACCGATCTTTCCTGGCCTCAAGGACCTCGCAGTTTGGTAGGAATACAGAGGAGGAAATATAACCTCCACTCACTGCAATGGAGAGAGTGGAGGAGTGGGAGAGCAGAGCCGGCTACCTGTGGCCATCACCCCTTGCATGCGGGCAGGACTACTCAGCATTCCCAGAGGGCTTCCCTTTCCAGGCCCTCCATCGGGCAGCGGCTCCCTCTTCTGGAAGCGCTCTTGTCCTCGGTGTCACCTGTATACATCTCACCCGTCTTCAAAATCTGTTCTAAAGCCATTGTTTTCACAAAGCCTTCCTTGTTTGGCCCAAACTCTCCACCTTTCTACCGTACCCCTAAAGAGCGCCCTGTACTGCGATTAGTATGCTGGCCACACTTAGCGTTGTCCAAGTCTGGCTTCCTCACTAGTTGGAGAGCTCTCCCAGGGCAGAGGTGTGATTCTTGTGTGTCCTCAGAGCTGGTACTGCCGCAGTCTCCGCGTAGGCCAAGTCAGGGGGCGTTTTCTCTACGGTCCACGGAAACACTTGGGCATGCTCAGTGTTCCCCATTAGTTCCCAGAACCAGTCCCCTCACCCACTACTTTCCAACCTTCTGTTGCCCCCGCACTTTGGGAATCTTTAACAGGTTCTTATCTCCTTCCCGACCTTCGCCCCACACCCTTTATCTCCTAGCGGTCGCAGACTACGGCAATTCAGCTAAGAAATACACCCGGCTTTGTGAGAGAGCTGTCAGAAACCGAGGGACGAGGCTCCTTTAAGAGTGATCCAGCGAGGGGGCGTGGCCTGTGGAGAGCAGGCCCGAAAGGGGGTGCGGCTCCTTTAAGTAGCTGCGGGCCAACTGCGCGGAGGCCCCGGCCGGCGGGCCGGGGCGCGGTCGCTTTTGGAGCTGCGGCGCCGCCCGGAGCGCCCCAGTTCCACTAAGCGGGACGCGTCAGCTTTAATCGGGGTTCAAGGTGTGGGGGGCAGGCGTTACATCAGCCACCACGTGTGGGCCTCTCAGCTGGCGCGGAGGAGGCAGCCCCGCCCCCGGCCCCCGCCGTGGAAAAGTACCGGGGTGCCGAGGTCCCCGCCCCCTTGCCCCGCCCCCGGGCCAACGCCGGCCCCTCCCGGCCCTCCGGGCAAGCCCCCTCCCGTCTGGCCCCGGCCTTCCAGGAGCTGGCGTCCCGAGGCTGCAGCCCGGTGCGGGGCATCAGCGAGGGGTGGGCGCCCCCCGGCTGCTAGGCCCCCGGCCTCACCTGCGGCCGCCGGGTCTCACCCTGGGCGCGCCCGGAACGAGGGCTGGGGTGGGGAGGGCGCGGGTTTTCCCAGGGTAGCAGCCCCGAAAGAACTCCCGGCTCCGCAGTCCCTTACCAAAGCCGTGGCCACGGAAACCGTGGACAAAGAGAGCCCGAGGGTGCTGGGACTCTCCCTCCGGCTTCCCAAGCCGCCGGCGCGCGGGAACCCGCACCCGAAGGGGGAGTGGGCTGGCAGATAGGGAGGCCGGCCGGCTGGAGCGGCCAGATAGGCAGCCAGGCCGGCCGGAGAGAGGAGATGGAGCGAAAGCCCACACGCGGGGCGCGCACCCCGCCCGCAGGCTCTCGGCCCCCGCAGGCCCCCCGCGCGCAGACCCACTGGCGCCCCAGACGGACTGTGACATGCTTTGGTTCCGGCGCTACCCGCAAAGCCCGCCGCCCCCGACCGAGCCGGCGTCGGCACGCAGCGCCCCCCCTCCCCGGGAGAGCCCCCCCCCCGTTCCCTCCTGCTTCAGCTCCTTGGTGACAGCGGTGACACCCAGACGCGCGCACCTACCCCGACCTTTGCGGCGAGACAGACATCCTGGTGCGAGCACCCACGCTCTTACCCACAGATGCCCGCATGCATGCGCGATCGCATACACACACGCCGCAGACACATACACACACACGCACAGTCTGGTCCCGGGGCTCCGCAGAACCACCAAAAGCTCAGACCGACGGCCCGATAGACCGAGGTGCGGGCCGAAGCGTCCCTTCCTCCAGCCCCCTTACCATGCTGCAGCCCCCGGCCCAGGCGTGCTGGGTCCGCACCGCGGTGCGCCCAGGTGGCTTTCTTAAAGGGAAAGTTGCATCAGCCTCCCGAGGCTCAGAGCCGCTGCGAGTCCGCCCGCCCCGCCGTGCCGCTCGCGGCTCCTCCTGAGCTTGTTGTGTTTTGGTTTCGGGGAGGCGGGGGCCAAGAGTTTGGTGAAAGTTTGGAGAGTGGAGAAGGCTTGGGAGACCTAGCCAAGTCCCTCCCCTCCCAGAACAGCTCCCCTGTCCGCCCTCCCCCCACGCCCCGTCCCATCCCCTCCCGCGTGCCGACTTCTCAGGCTCCTCCTCCCAGGGAATAAAATTACAAGTCGCTCTAGCTTTCAGATGATTGATCCCCACGAACCCCTGGGAGTGGGGCTCCGCAACGGAGTCCCCTTCTCCTCCCCAGCCTCTCTCCCCTCCAGCTGGGGTCCTTGGAGAAAACAGATGTCGTCCCCTTCGGACTAGGCTGGATTGAAGCCAAAAGGCCTGGGGCACGTTGGGGGACTGGGGCTGTAGTTAGCCCGCCAGCCCCCTCTGGCCTTCTGCGCCTGCGTTCCCCTAGAGAGAAGTCAGAGCAAATTCCGTTCTCTTTGGAGCAGCCGCTAGAGACTGTAGGCACAGCTGGGTAAGGCCTGGGTCCTATTCCTTGGAACTAGGGGTGCTACCCGGGGTGCAAATACCAACCTGGTTTCCCTCCTCCCTCTCTGAGGAGACAGACCTGGGTTCCAGTCCCAGTTAAAGGAGGCTTTGCCAAAAGGTGCTTTGCTGAGCCTCAGCTTCCTCCCTTGTGAAATGGAGAGGATGGGCTGAGAATAAGCATAGTGTGTACAGTGCTGGGCCAGCACGTGGAATGGGGCCCCCACTTTAGCTTATCTTGAGAGCACCAATAGCTTTCAAGGAAAGGGGCCAGTGAGTACTGACTGTGAGAGGAGCTGCCCTTGCCCCAGCCTGAGTGGGGCATCTGCCCAGGAAAGGTTCCAGTCTGGGGAGACGTTCCACTCTGCATCCGGAGTCCTCGCTACTGTCTGGCCAGGAAACTGGTTTTATTTTTTTTCTGGAAACATTCAACTTCCAAAAAATCTGATGCACACATTCCAAACTTGCATAAGATCAATTGGTGAGTGAGAGTCCAGTTTATTACTTTATTAATTTATTTATTTTTGCAGAACTGGGGCTTGAACTCAGTGACCTTCTACCCCTGAGCTACACCCCCAGTCCTACTTTTTATTCTTTAGTTTGAAACAGGGTCTCACTAAGTTGCAGAGGGCTTCACTAAGTAGCTGAGGCTGGCTGTGAACCAGGATCCTCCAGTCTCAGCCTCCCAAGTACTGGGATTACAAGCGTGTGCCACCACGCCCAGCTTCCAGTTTATTACCTTATAATAAGAGTGCTAAGAAAGATAACAGGTGCTGGGCGTGGTGGCACACGCTTGTAATCCCAGCATTTGGGAGGCTGGGACCGGAGGATCCGGGTTCGCAGCCAGCCTCAGCTACCTAGTGAGGCACTCTGCAACTTAGTGAGACCCAGTTTCAAAATAAAGAATAAAAAATAGGGCTGGGGGTATAGCTCGGAGGTAGAATGCCCCTGAATTCAATCCCCAGTACTGCAAAAAAAAAAAAAAAAAGAAAGAAAGAAAAGAAAGATAACAGGTATCTAACCCAGATACCTGCAGTGGGGCTCAGTCCACCCACAGCCTTTTCCCAGAGCCGGGTCCATCTAGAGATTGCTCTCTACCCTTTCAGAACTCACAAGAGACTCCATCAGATTTAGGAGGACACTTACGTTTCTTTTTACTTTGTCCCCAAACCTAGCAGATATAGCAGGTTCAGGGTTTATATTTTTCTATGAACCAATTGCATGTGTGTGTGCGCGCACACGCACCTCTACCTGATGAGTCCGTAGAGTCTCTGCCCCCTGCCTCTGTGTGTTTGTGTAGGTACCGCTGAAAGAGTGACTGCGGACACAGCAGCAGGTCTGTGTCGCTGTGTGTGTGCCGAGCTCCTGGGCCTGGGCAGATGAGATTCAAGCCCTCCCCACCTATCCTGCCAGGACTTAACTTCCTCCATGAATGGTTTCTGGTCTCTCCTCCCTGCCTCTTGGCTCCTCCTTGGATGGTCAAAAAGGGGCTACCCCTCCCCCCCCAGGAAGAACAGAATGAAGGCTGTTGGGAGAAGCCCCCAGTGGAGTGGGGACCAATAAGAGTGTGATTAGGGTGGAGGAAGCCTCCCTCCTTCTCCTTAGTCTCAAAGCAGTAAACTAGGGATGTGGTGAGCCTAGAAAAGGCACTGAGAAAGTTTTGAGAACACTTGGTGGAGGTTCAGAGAATTTTCATGGCCCAGGAAGAGGGGGGTTCCTACCCACCTGTGTGATTCGTGTGAAGGGAGGCAGGTGCAGGAGGCTGAGAGCCAGACCCCAGGATATCCTCAGGCCCTGGGGCCATGGCCTCAGGAGGCTGGAAGAAGAAAAGGGGAAATGTACTCAGAGTTCAGCGTCAGAGGATCCATCAGAAAGAGAGTTTGGAATTCACCGGAGGGTGCAGGGAGGCAGCCCAGCACTTTAGTCCATGGGGAGGGGAAAAGGAAAGATTGTCCTTGGGGTGTTTGGAGAAGTCGAAGCCACAGCCCAGGAAGGTTTTGCTAGACTAACAGTGACATAACACAAAGTATATTTGTACACATAGATTAATGGATGTGTGTCTTTTACCCACCTTAATAAATGAAGAGCTTCAGGTAGCTGCCTATTGAGTGAGTCCTGAGGCTTGTGAGAAAGATTCTGGTTTGGAAAGCCATCTCCACAAGACAGGAATTAGAGCAGTTGTTTTTTTCCAATCAGAATGAGGTCCCAGGGGAGGCAGGTCTGGGCTTAGCCCAGGTCAGAGCTGGGATGGCCTTCACATTTGGCTGTGGGCTCCCTGCCCAGGGCAGCTGCCCCCCTCACGCAGAGAAGGAAGAGCCTAGTCAGCTGGGGCCACTGTGGGAGCAGAGGGTGATCAGACCTGCCGACAGGCAGGGGCTGATAGGGTCAGCCGTCTTCCTGGCCCAGGCAGCAGGCCGGCCGCACCCATGGCGGGCTGAGGCGTGTCTCAGGAGCCTCCAGTTACAGTGCTATTTCCTGGGAGGGAGGGCTGTGCCCAGCCTCAGATGCCCCAGTGCTGGCTGAGTTCCTCTTTTGTTGTCAGCAGTCAGCAGGACCACGTCCTTTGTATTGGGATGGTTGCAGTCAGCTTAGATGTGCATCTGGTGAGAATCAAGATAAAATGTCAGTCTCCAGCCACTTCTGGAGGGTAGTATAGAAGCTGGCAGTACCAGGCACCTTGGTGGAGGGGGGTGAGCACCCTGCTGAGAAATTGGGGGAGGGTGGACTTTGCTTTGAGCTGCAGCTTGGCCCGACCAGTGGTCTCCACCTCCTTGGCACCCCAGCCTCAGTGGCCAGGAAGTGTTAGGATCTGCTCTTGGATTCTTCTTCCCTTGAACTTGGAGCCCGGTGGTGAGTGCCTAACACCTTCCCTGCCCTGACCCAATTCAGGGCAGCAACTTAGACTGGCTCCAGATCCCAGAATTGTCTCTGGGGTTCCGTGCACATCACAGGCCATCTTGTCCCCTGATTCCACCAGCAGTATAAGCCAACCCAGACTGGATACCAGTAGCTCCAGGTAAAATCAGGCTTGTAGCCAAGAAGCATTGACTACGGCCCTGTCCAGGGGGTAGCCCCATCTCCAGAGCAGTCAATGCCCTAATTCCTAAATACCTTAGAGTTCCCAAAGTCCAGAATTCCCAGTGACAAGGGTGCTAGAGTTCCCATCTCTACAGAGGACTTGGAACTCAGAGTTCCCAAAACCCAGAGCCCCCAATACCCAACGTCCCGGGGCCTAATGCCCAGAGTGCCCAACATCTAGAGTCTCCACAAGTTCCCAAAGTGGACACTATGACTCCCCCTGGGGGAGGTACTGGGACAAAATACAGATACATAAAATACTGCAAATTTATCACTGCATCTTTTTGTTAATTCACTTCAAGAAGACATTTCCGGGGGAGGGGGTGCTGAGTAGCATCTTTTTTTTTTTTTCTGAAGAGGGGAGCAGTAAAAAGCCAAATAAGTTTTGGAACCAGACCACCCAAAGTTTGTAGCAGCCGACACTCAGAGTGCAGGGTTCCAATTCACTGGAAAAGAGAAAGGAAGGGGTGGCCCTGCATGACCAAGGTCCTTTCAGTGACTGAGCTGGGGAGGGGCTGGGGCTGGGGTATTGCCGGCAAAACAGCAGTACTTCCCTGGGTCCGGAGACTTCAAGAGGGGTCGCAGGACGGTCAGCTGGTCCTCCGCTCCACCCTATCCTGGTCGCAGGACCTGTGTGATTGAAGGTCCATTTACTCATCAAATACTTGTGTAAGGAGATTGTGCTCCTCTCCAGAAATATAGCCGCAAGAGAGGAGGAGCTCTACTCTCCCATGTGATGAGTTGAGGATGTGGCCATCTGTGGCCCCTGTGTGGTCCAGGGCACGGCTGTGCGCGTGAAGAGCTGTTGACATGTGATGGTGTCGGTTGAGGCTGTGAGCGCCCTGTCGGCAAGCTGATGCCTGTGACCGTCAGAGCCAGTCTGGTTTCGTCCATTTGTCTGGCCATCCCTGCGATTTCTCCCTCCTCACTTATTTCAAGGGATGGGATGGAAGGCCCCCTTCACCTTAGACCCCTAGGTACTGAGTATCTGGCCTCCCTCTGGGGAAGACAGGGCTGGTTGCAGAGGCTGACCCCAGAGCCACCTTGCCAAGGGATAGAGATTTCTCTGACTCTCCCTGCCCCCGCTGGACCCACAGCCTCTTTGGATTGGGAAGACAGGAAGAGGGGTGGCTATAAGTGGAGCAGCTAACACCAAAAATAGCCCTAGGGAGGATCCTGTGACACCACCCCTCCTCTTAGTCTAGCCGCTGACCAGGGGCCGGGTAGCTCCTTCTGGTTCAAAACCCTGTCTGAGTAACTTTCTTGTACTTGCAAGAGGGATGAAGCAACGATGTCCCTACAAATGATGACATCACGGGGAGTTATGACATCGCAAGGAGTGATGGGGGCCGGGGAGGGGGCCTGCTGCATAGGTGGGTGGGGTTCCAGCTGCTGGCAGCTCACACAGCTCCCAGCAGCTGGGGTGGCCAGCCCGGATAAACCCAGTGGGTGGGACCTGCCTTATCTGTTCCCCACACACTTCTGATAAGCCTCTTACCAGGCCTGGCCCCAGGAGCAGGTGGGGAGCAGGCTGGAAGAGGAGAAAGGGCCAGCTGACTCCAGGGAACCAGCAGGGTCAGGCAGAGTGAGATCAGGCAGTGCCGGCAGAGCCCCAGGAAGGGGAGGCCAGGGGTCACCGTGAGTCAGCGTGTGGAGTGGCAGTTGGGGGCACAGACTCTGAAGCCAGGCCACCAGTGCAAGTATCCCGAGTCTCCTACTTAATACTGTGAAGCTGGGACCTGGTTTCCCCAACACTCCTCACCAGGACTATTAGCAGTAGGATTAGCAGTGACCATCAATCCTGGTATTGTGTGAGGATTAAGGGATTTTACGCATGTGAAAGAGTCACAGAAAGGGGCCTGGGGTTTGAGAAGTACTCATCCTCCTCCCAGGTCGGGAGCTTCCCCAGGACACGCCCTCCCGCGGTGCCCAGCAACAGCACAGTGGGGCGGCCTGGGGCCACTCAGCCCCAGGAACATCCCTACACCGACCCAATCTGCTCCAACCCCAAACTCCCCAGGAATTCCGGCCTTTCTAGTGTATTTCCTTCCAGCAACAACCCCCACATACACCTTGGAGCCCTGGTGCCCTCTGGTGACAGAAGCCGTGCATGGCAGTTACCGCTGGGTCCCCAGGGCATACTGGGTCAGACAAGGTGCCGTCACCGGTCACCGGTCACCGGTCTGGTTATTTTACGTTGTCCTTACGTGGCCTTTGCCAGGTTAATTTATAGGTTCATTTTCTAGAACTAAGGCTAGGCAGGTTAAATAACTACCGACTAATTAGTGGTAGAAGTCGACCTTGAACCCAGGTTGCCACATCTCCAGAACCTATGCTCTCACCTTGACACAGTATGCAGGCTGCTTAGGGGTGTGTGTGGTGTGTGTGTGTGTGTGGGTGGGTGGGTGTTCACGTGCCCCACAAATGAGCCACACTGGTTGTTTGAGTGTCATTATAAATGAGTGTATGGCCATTGAGATTCTCCAGCTGTGATTATTAAATAATGAAAATTATTTTAGGGCACAATAAGATTGGGTGTTGGCTGTTGAGACTTTTTTTGTGGCTTTGGTGTGGCTGTGTGATTGTACTGTGTGAATATATGAGATTAGCCCTGGCAGAGTGTGGCTGGTCAGACTGTGTGGTGTGTGTGTGTGTGTGTGTGTGTGTGTGTGTGTGTGTGTGTGTGTGTTGTGGAGGTCCTGTAGCTTGCAGGACTATGGGGGGAAGGTGACGGAGGGCCCCGAGTTCCCAGCACCACTTGCCTTTTCAGTCCCAGGGCTGCGTCCACTCAGCATGACATGCGTGATGAATGACTTCACATGCCTGACACACTCCCTTGGGCCCATCCAAGTTCTCATTCCCCCCTCCTCCCTTTTATTTTTCAAGGAAGTAAAGCAAATAGTACCACAGATGGAGTTGGTCTTCATTTTTTTCCATGAGATATTTGTGAAAGCATTTCACATGCCTTTGAGTGATATCTAAAAAAAAAAAAAAAAGTGTCATTTAAAAAGAAAAGTAAATATGGCTATTTTAATTCTTTAATTTGAACATCGGTTCTCAAAATGTGGTTTACAGATCCCTGGGGATCACTAAGACCTTCACAGGGGATCCACAAGGAAAAATTATTTTCCTAACAATATGAAATTGTTATTTGCCATTTTATCTTTGCTGATATTTGCACTTACAATGCAAGTGTAATGGGCCCCTAAAAACAAGGATCCAGGTTTGTACCAACTGGACTAGTAGTCTGTTTTTTGTTTTTTCTTTCTTTTGCAATACTGGGGATTGAACCCAGGGTTGTTCTACCAGTGAGCTACATTCCCAGCCCTTTTTATTTTTTGCAGTACTGGGAATTGAACCCAGGGGCATTCTACCTCCAAGCTATACCGCCCCCGCCCCCAAAGCCCTATTTTTATTCTCTATTTTGAAACAGGGTCTCCTAAGTTACAGAGGGCCTCACTAAGTAGCTGAGGCTGGCCACAAACTTTCCATCCTCCTATCTCAGCCTCCCAAGTACTGGGATTACAAGCATGTGCCACCATCCTCAGCTAAGGCCACTTTTAAAAAAGCTGTTATT
>PVLC010013728.1:30652-41022 GCA_004027655.1 Graphiurus murinus
AATCCCAGCATTCGGGAGGCTGAGACCGGAGGATCCGGGTTCGCGGCCAGCCTCAGCTACCTAGTGAGGCACTCCGCAACTCAGTGAGACTCGGTTTCAAAATAAAGAATAAAAAATGGGGCTGGGGGTATAGCTCGGAGGTAGAATGCCCCTGAGTTCAATCCCCAGTACCGCCAAAAAAAAAAAAAAAAAAAAAAAAGCTGTTATTTACAGAGCACTTTCTGTGTTAAGAACTTTACATTTATCTTCTCATGTAATCCTCACAGTGACTCAGCTCATATTACATTTATACATTAAAAGTTATTCAAGGCCAGCCTCAGCAATTTAGCAAAGCCTGGGGTGGTGGCACATGCTTGTAATCCCAGTATTTGAGAGGCTGAGACTGGAGGATCTGAGTTCACTGGCAGCTTCAGCTACTTAGTGAGGCTCTCCACAACTTAATGAGACCCTGTTTCAAAATAAAGAATAAAAAACAGTACTGAGAGTGTAGCTCAGAGGTAGAATGCACCTGGGTTCAATCTCCAGTACCATAAAATAAATAAATAAATAAATAAATAAATAAATAAATAAATAAATAAATAAAAAGCTAGGGGTGAAGCCGGGAGTGGTGGCGCATCCTTGTAATCCCAGCATTTGGGAGGCTGAGACCGGAGGATCTGGGTTCAAGGCCTGCCTCAGCTACCTAGTGAGGCCCTCCGCAACTTAGAGAGACCCTGTTTCAAAATAAAGAATAAAAAAGAGGGCTGGGGGTGTAGCTCAGAGGTAGAATGCTCCTGAGTTCAATCCCCAGTACCGCAAAAAAAAAAAAAAAAAGCCAGGGGTGGTGGCACACGCTTGTAATTCCAGTTCTTGGGAGGCTGAGACAGGAGGATTACAGGTCCATGGCCAGCCTTAGCAACTTAGTGAGGCCCTGTTTCAAAATAAAAATAAAATAGAGCTGGGGGGTGTAGCTCAGAGGTAGAATGCCCCTAGGTTCAATCCCCAGTACTTTCAAAATAAAATACAATAAAGAGTTAGGGAGTGCAGTTCAGAGTTAGAATGCCCTTCAGTTCAATACCCAGTATCCCCCTGCCAGTTATTCATTCAAGACCAGCTTGGATAATTTAATGAGTAAAAAGGCTGAGGGTGTAGCTCTGTGATAGAGAGCTCCCAGGGTTCAAGCCCCAGTACCATCAAACAGACAAGTTATGCATCTGCAGCCTAGTACTCTATAGTTAGTAACAAATTACCACTGAAGAGAGACAACAGCACAGAGCTCAGATCCTTACCTGAGGCCTACCTGGGCTTTTGTAGCTGCATCCCCTCCTGAGCCCTCCTGAGTCCTTACCTGGAGCCTCACTGCAGCCCCATGTCATATTTAAAAGACACAGACCAAGCCAGGTGTAGTGGCAAGCACCTGTAATCCCTGTACTTAGGAGGCTGAGACAGGAGGATGGCAGGTTTGAGGATACCTCAGAAAGTAGTGAGACTCTCATCAACCTAATGAGACCTTGTTTCCAAATAAAACTTGGCTGGGATTGTAGCTAGAAGGTAGAATGCCTCTGGATTCAATCCCTAGTAGTGCTCACGAGCGCACACATGCGTGCGTGCACACACATACACACACACACACACACACACACACACACACACACACACAAAGACACAGACCTACCCCTTACAAGGATGTTTTGCATGATTTTTTCCAGAACCTTTGAGCCAAGCTTTCACACCCATCCTCTTCACTGGGACCTCCCTGGGGAGGCAACATGATGTGTCCTACCTGAGCCATTTCTGACCAGCTGTCTCCAGGTAGCAGCAGAGGAGTGGAGGCTGGAGAGCCAGGGAGGGCCGGAACAGGGGCATGAGCCCCGGGCTAGGGGGTGCAAAATGAGAAAGAACCCAGGACTCTCGGCCCCTAGCCGTGTTCCCAGATAGGAATGTTCCCAGGCAGCACTGACCTCTCACCCCAACCCGCCTGGCTGTGAGGATTGCCTACCAGTCTCAGCCGTCCCCACTTCAAGGACCAGCAGCCGCCGCTGGAGCAGCTGGGGCATCCACAGGGCAGCTGTGCCAGGGCAGCTTGGTGCGGGTTCCTTCATGTCTTTTTTGGTACTGGGATTGAACCCAGGGGCATTCTACCTCCGGACTATACCCTTTTTAGTTTTTATTTTGAAATAGGTTCTCGCTAAGTTACTAAAGCTGACCTCCAACCTTTGATCCTCCTGTCTGAGCCTCCCAAATACTGGGATTACAGGCCTGCACCACCACGTCTTTTATTGCCCCAAAACATTGCCTGATTTTTCCATCTTGGTAACCCTGAGGGCCCTGTAGATGGGAGCATCCAAAAGAAGCCAGACCGCGGCCTCCCAGCTTATTTCTCAATTCAGGAGAAATGTTTCTCTGGCCTCAGGCACGTCTTTCCTGGGACAGTCTAGTGGGAACTCAGGCTCTCTACTGGGTGCCTCCCCTCCTCCTGGCTTTCTGATGGGAGGGCTCTCGGAGAGTTTGGACTTGTTCCTCTGCCCACCTGTTGTGCACCCGTTGATGTGCTAGGGCTGGGGTCTGACCCACTGAGTGCCTTACAGGAGGAGCAGGGGAATGACTGCAGTGGTTGGGGGTAGGGGCTGCCCTGGCTTGGTGACCTAGACCAAGGCCTTGTGTGGGTGATTAGCTGTCACGCTGGGTCTAAGCTCCTTACCCTCAGAATCCAGCTTCTCTCCCCTCAGGTCTAATCCAGAGGTGGGGGCGGAGACCCAAGGGTGCTAGGCGGGGCTCAGGGGCCTACCGGGTCCCCAGCAACCCATTTAGCACGACCAGTGGTGTGGTGGGGAGGCAGGCCTCTCCTTGGCCTCTGTTAGTCTCTGCTTCATGGCTCTGCCTCCCTGTCACTGCCAGCAGCCCTGTGACCCTGACTCTGGGACGCTGCTGTTGGTGGCAGGAGGCATGGTCATCACTGGGTAATGGACAGTACAAGTCTCAATAACAGGACTGTAGTCGACAGAAAGTCTTGGGGACACAGATTTGTAGGCGACATGGGGTTTTAGACAACACTGGGTCTAGGTGGCAATGTGTTGTACCTGACCCAAGGTTTGAGGAACATTGTTTTTTTTTTTTTTTTTTTTTTTTTTGTATTTGACACACAGATTGGGTGGCCCAGAGTTGTGGACTTTCCAGATGACTCAATGATAGCGATTCAGAAAGAATTTTGGAGACACCAGAATGGCAGTAGGGATTTTCAACGGGGGCAGTTTTGAGCCCCTCCCCTCCGCCTGCCCCGGAACATTTGACTCTATCTGGAGACATTTTTAGTTGTCATTCCCCGGGGAGAAGGCGTGCTGCTCCCATTGATGGAGTAGAGGTCAGTGATGCTGCTCAGCATCCTTTGTAATCCCAGTACTTGAGAGGCTGAGACAGGAGGATTGCAGATTCAAGGCCAGCCTTCCCAACTTAGTGAGGGCCTCTGCAACTTAGTGAGACCCTGTTTCAAACTAAAAAAAATAAAATAGGCCGGGGGTGTAGCTCAGAGGTAGAATGCCTCAGGTTTAATCCCCAGCACCACCCTCCCCCAAAGAATTATCCAGTCTGAACCCGGTGAAATCCCAAGTTTTATATCCTGTAGCCATGAAAAAATTTCCTCATCTCTAACAGGGAGTACCCATGTAATACCTGCCCAGGGTTATTAGAATTACTGAGCCAATACTGATAAGGTGTTTAAAATCATGCCCCACACATGGTATGGAATGTGCTGTTTATTGACTCATCTGGAGGAAGGGACTCAGGCTTTCTTCCCCTTTCTTATTGTGGCTTCTACAGTATTTCAGACAGGCTTCCTCTGTTGTCAAAGGCCACTGCAGTCTTACATCATGCTGGATCAGATAAGTCTTCCCCATTTCAATACTGAAACAGGAAGAATGTTCCTGATTGGCTGAGCTTGGGTCATGTGGCAGTCCATAGTTTCTCAAGGGTGCCAAAATTTCTATCAAAATCACCTGATTGGAGGAGGGATGGAAAGCAAATTTGGGCATGGTGGCACATGCCAATAATCCCAGTACTTGAGAGGCTGAGATAGGAGGATTGCAGGTTCAAGGCCAGCCTCAGCAACTTAACAAGACTCTCAGCAGCCTAGTGAGACCATGTTTTAAGACAAAAAATAAATAAATAAATAAATAAAATAAAAAGGACTGGGGGTGTAGCTCAGAAGTAGAGTGTTCCTGGGTTCAATCCCCAGTACCACAAAATAAAACAGAAGACGGAAAGGCAGAGCTGATAGATACCCCTACTCACAGATTATGGGGAAACTTGGGTTGACACCATATCTGATCTATCAGTCATGGGTGACACCGTGTTGCAGGGTAGCTGTGTGAGCTAATCTGTCAACCTTGAAGAAATATTCAGCCCTGTTGTCCGCTCCCCTCCTCCCCATCACAGTCTCTCTTCTCTAGCTTCTTTGACAATGTGGTTGCTTGATTTTCCTCCCACCCCAGCCTCCACCATGGCAGCAACTTCTTGGCCTCCTTCAGCGGCTTCTTCTCTTCTACTAAGCCTGGAAATGTTGTGTTCAAAGCTCAATCCCAGACTCTTCCTCTTTTCTTTTTCCTTCGATATTGGAGATTGGACACGGGGCTCTTCTACCTCTGAGCTACATCCCCACCCCTATTTTACTTTTTATTTTGAAACAGGGTCTCGCTAAGTTGCCGAGGGCCTCACTAAGTTGCTGAGGCTGGCTGTGAATCTGCAAACCTCCTGTCTCTGCCTCCCAAGTACTAGGATTACAGGGGTGGGCCACTGCACCCAGCTCTCTTCCCCTTTTTTATGAACCTCTCAAGCAGAGGTTCTTTCTCTTTCTCTTAAGTGGTGCATCATGACCTTAAGATCACATGATGGGAATTTTATACCACAGAATTTGGAAATGATACAAATCAAGGTTCCTTTTTTTTTTTTTTTTCTCCCTCAGAGAGACAATAGTTCAGGAGCTCCCAGCATACCACTGCCTGGCATCACCGGCCCTCCAATTTGGTTTTATCCAGACCTTGTCTTACCAAGACCCTATGTCACTCAAATCCTGTCTAAGCACACCTTTACACACAACTCATTGCTATTCCAAATTATTTTAACCCCAATTTAATTAACCTTGAACCTATTTCCAGCCAGACTGTATCTCCCACAGTCACTTACATCTCGATGATGCCCAGACACAACACAGAGTCACATGGTACCAAGTGCTTGAAGTTCAGTGTCGTCACCAGCTGACGTGGCACCGAGGAGGACCATCCGATGCTCCTTACACAACTCGCTGTCACCCGGGCTTGGTGTACGCACACATTCTTAATGTTCTATTAGAATGACCTTACCTTAGAATATGAGAAAAATAAAACAAGGGTCAGTCTCCATGTGTAGAAATTTCCACAAGGTTTGATGAAGGATAATAATGATAGCCAGCATTTGTTTGGTACTTACTAGTACCAGACAGGAGGATTGCAGGTTCCAGGTTAGCCTCAGCAATTTAGCAAAATCCTCAACAACTTAGTGAGGATTGTTTAAAATTGTTTCCAAAAAAAAATTAAAAAGGGTTGTGGATGTAATTGGAAGTAGAATGGCCATGGGGTCAATCTCTGATACAAATAAAATAAATAAAATAAACTGTCAGGCTATCTGTATAAGTTATACATGAAACATAAATTAATTTGTATTTAGATTTGGGTTTCATGCCCAATATATCTCATTAAGTATATGCAAATACAGTCACTAAACTGAACTTGAGAAGGAGGGAGGGCGAGGGACTGGGGCAGGAATTGGGGAAGCGGTTAAATGAGAAATGTGTGCATATATGCCTTTATCAGTTTGTACCTAACAAAGATGTATGATTAAAATGCACCAATTAATAAAAAAGTATATGCAAATATTTCAAAATCTGGAAAAAATCTGAACTCAAAACACCTGTGGTCAGTTGGGCAAGGCACATGCCGCCTGTAATCTAAGTACCTGAAAGTTGAGACAGGAGGATCTCAGGTTTAAAACCAGCCTCAGCAACTTAGTGAGACTCTCAGCAACCTAGTGAGACCCTGTTTCAAAATAAAAAATAAAAAAGGGCTGGGGGTATAGCTTGGAGGTAGAATGCCCTGGGTTCAATCCTCAGTACAAAACAAAACTTGTGGTCTCAACCTTTTTGGATAAGGGATACTCAACCTTCTTTTCCTTCCTTCCTCCCTCCGTCCCTCTGTGTGAGTGTGTGTGTGTGTGTGTGTGTGTGTGTGTGTGTGTGTGTTGCTAGGGATTGAACCCAGGGGCATTGTACCACTGAGATACACTCTTAGTCCTGTTTTATTTTGAAATAGGGTCCTGCTAAACCTGCAACCCTCCTGTCTCAACCTTTACTTTACTTTTTTTTTATGTACTAGGATTAAACTCAGAGGCATTCTACCTCTGAACTACACCCCAGCCCTATTTTATTTTTTTATTTTGAAACAGGGTTTCTCTAAGTTGCTGAGGACCTCACTAAATTCCTGAGGCTGGCTTTGAACCTGAGCTCCTCCTGTTTCAGCCTCCCAAGTACTGGAATTACAAGCTTAGGCCACTATAGCTAGCACTTTCCTAATTTTTAACACCTAAGATAACTGATATACAGAGGTTAAATTCACATGGCCAGTAAATAACAAACCCAGGATTTGATCTGAGAAAGCCTGGCTTAAAAGTATGCACTGTCAATACCAAGCTACAGCTACCTCCTTTAAATATATATATATATATATATATATATATATATATATATATATATATATACACACACACACACACACACACACACACACACATACATACCATATATATATATTGGTACTAGGGTTTGAACCCACGGGTATTCTACCTCTGACCTATATTCCCCTCTCTATTTTATTTTTGTAGTACTGGAAATTGAACCTGGGGCATTCTACCTCCGAGCTACCCACCAGCTTTATCTTATTTTCATTTGGAAACAGGGTCTCACTAGGTTGATGAGTCTCACTCCTCGCTGAGGTTGTCCTTGAACCTGCAATCCTCCTGTCTCAGCCTTCCAACTACTGGGATTACACATGTGCACCACCATGCCTGGCTGGTATTTTTTATTTTGAAACAGCGTTTCACTAAGCTGCAGAGACCCTTGCTAAGTTGCTGAGGCTGGCCATGAACCTGCGATCCTCCTGTCTCAGCCTCCCAAGTACTGGGATCACATGGTGTGCCACCGCACCTGGATCTCCTTGAATATATTTATGATTAGATATTATGATGGTTTTGAAGCCGGGCGTGGTGGCGCACGCTTGTAATCCCAGCATTTGGGAGGCTGAGACCGGAGGATCCGGGTTCGCGGCCAGCCTCAGCTACCTAGTGAGTCACTCCGCAACTTAGTGAGACCCTGTTTCAAAATAAAGAATAAAAAATAGGGCTGGGGGTATAGCTCGGAGGTAGAATGCCTCTGAGTTCAATCCCCAGTACCGCAAAAAAAAAAAAAAAAAAAAGATATTATGATGGTTTTGAAACGTGTAACAAGAAGTACTGTATTAGTTAATAAAGCTCAGTCATAGAAAGCTTTAATTACAAAGGTTGCTGCTCATTTTTGTTTAACTAAGATAAAGCAGTTATCTCTGTTGTGCCAGCAGCACTAAGCCACCAGTTCTATCAAGTGGGCGAATGAGAGATTAGCGGTGACTTTTGCTCAACAACCTTGGGGAGCTAGAACAATACGAACTGTCCTGGGGGAAAGGGTTGTGGGTCTCCAGGGGGAGGGGAGAAGTGGTGGTATCAGAAGAACTAGGTATAGACAGGACCCAGCTTGCTCATGAGATGAGGCTGCCATGGCTGACGAATCCTTAAGGTTTGGATGGTGACTCAAGACCCAACTCAAGCCTCTGACTTTCCCTGGAGGACTGCCAGGGATCCAGTGTAGTCAAATTGACTTCACTAATAACACATCTGCCATCGGTCACATCCATCTTGAGAGAAAGAATGCCTGGATCGTGAGAGTGTCCTGCCCTGGGGCCAGGGGCACGAGAACAGGGGCTGGAGAGGGTGCCACTTCCTTCCTCATCGGCGGCACCTATTTCCTTCTTAGGTGGCTAGTACACGGTGTAATGGGATGCGTTGGATAGGAAGAGGAAGATTCCCCTGGGAAGTCACAGAGGCCAAGCTGCAAACAACTGGTGTTAGAAGTGGGATTACGGTGCCCTCTCCTGGACACTTTGGGAATTTATGCAATATCAGTTATTGGAAGTGGCAGATAGATTATGGTAGACCGAACCAACCCATAAAAGGGAAGATTGTTTACCAGGGGATTGGCTTCTAGAATGTTTCAAAAGCATGCCCATAAGAAAACACTCTGTGTGTGTGTGTGTGTGTGTGTGTGTGTGTGTGTGTGTGTGTGTGTGTGTTGGGGACTGTGTAACTTCTCCTGTACACTGTACAGGAGTCACAGAAATAGTTACTGTACAGAAGTCACAGAAATAGTTACAGAGAGCTGGGCGTGGTGGTGCACACCTGTAATCCCAGTACTTGGGAGGCTCAGACAGGAGGATGCAGATTTGAAGCCAGCCCAGCAACTTAGTGAGACCAAGTTTCAAAATAAAAAATAAAATAGGGCTGGGGATATAGCTTAGAGGTAGAATACCCCAGGCTCCAATCCCCAGTAACACACACACACACACACACACACACACACACACACACACACACACATACACACACATTATAGGGGCAAAATATGGGAAGAGCTGATGGTCACTGGCCCAGAAATATTAAAATATGTGTGAAACCAAAGTCTGTAGACATAGGAACTTTCCCCCTTTCTTGAGGTAGACTCAGTGAAGTGACTTTAAGAAAAGGAGGTGAAGCCAGTAACTTCCAAACAGAATTGGAGGCATACCTGGGTGATTTGGAATGTCCAATTAAGCTGAGAAATACTCTGATTCCACAAGTCCCCTTGATTCATCCAAAACAGACTGAGGACCAAAAGACATGGTACCCATAGTGAGATAAAAGGATTTTTTTTTGTCAGAGTAGATAAATAAAGTGGTTTGGGGAGAAGGAAGAAAAGAACAGATGAGCTAGAGATGATTTCTTCTTAAAGGTGTTTGGAGAGCCAGACATGGTGGCCAGCCTCAGTAATTTAGTGAGTCTCTCAGCATTTTAGGGAAACTCTGTTTCTAAATAAAAAATAAAATAAAAGGGCTAGGGGTATAGCTCAGAGGAAGAATGCCCCTGGGTTCAATCATTCCCCAGTAACACACACACACACACACACACACACACACACACACACACACACACAGATGTGTTTGGAGCCAGACAGTTTCTCTTTGATCTGATTAGATTTAGAGATCATTGGTTAGAATGAGTCTGGGCTTTGGAGAGTATTCTCTTTGCTTGGGTGCTTCTCCTAAGTACATGAATGAATTGCTTTATTGTTAACCTGAATTCCTCTTGGCAGAATTGTCTGTGTATTTAGTCCAGGTATAATGTGCTTAATTTAGGAATCCTGGTAAGATTTATGTACAGATTAGACATGCCGAAAAGTTTATTTATTCTGATAATGACAAGGGTTTTTTGGTCTTGTGTGCAACTAGTACATGAATATAACATTTTAATAATAAAATCATTTACTTTATTGGAGTAAATGATTCATGCAGAAAAATGTATTTTTTTTTCGGTACTGGGGATTGAACCCAGGGGCATTCTACCTCCAAGCTACACCCCCAGTCCTATTTTTTATTCTTTATTTTGAAACAGGGTCTCATTAAGTTGTGGAGAGCCTCACCAAGTACCTGAGGCTGGCCGCAAACCTGGATCTTCTGGTTTCAGCCTCCCAAGTACTGGGATTACAAGCTTGCGCCACCACACCCAGCTCCTATTTTTTATTTTTAAACAGGGTCTTGCTATTTGCTGACAGCCTTACTGAGTTGCTGAGACTGGCTTTGAACCTGAGGTCCTCTTGTTTCAGGCTCCTAAGTACTGGGATTACAGGCATGTGCCACCATGCCCAGCTTTATTTTTTATTTTGCTTTTTGTGCGTGTGTGTGTGTGGGGGTACTTGGAGGTTGAACCCAGGGACATTCTACCTCCAAGCTACACCTCCAGCCCTATTTTCCCTTTTATTTTGAAACAGGGTCTCAATAGGGTGATGAGACTCTCACTACATGCTAAGGCTGTCCTCAAACCTGTGATCCTACCGTCTCAGCCTCCCAAATACTGGAATTACAGGCATGCGCCACCAAGTTCGGCTTTTATTTTATTTATTTATTTTTTATTTTGAACAGGATTTTGCTAAGTTACTGAGGGTCTAATTAAGTTTCTTTTCTTTTCTTTTCTTTTTTTTTTTTTTTGCGGTACTGGGGATTGAACTCAGGGGCATTCTACCTCCG
>PVLC010013729.1:0-40915 GCA_004027655.1 Graphiurus murinus
AAAAAAAAAAAAAAAAAAAAAAAAGAAATAAGGTTGTTGAAATTCAAAATCCAATGAATGAGCTAAAAATTAACTAAATACAAACTGCAAACTGGCAATCACAAAGATAAAACTGAAGAAACATTCAGAACATTTGAAAGAGAGATAAGGAAATAGAAAATATAGAAAACAGTTGTTTTCTATATAGAAACAACTATAGAAAAACACAGCATCAAAAATAAGGTGTAATGTATTAGATTCACCCATATTAAGTCAGAAGAAACACATTATACTTAAACACATTGTTATAAAACTGAAGGACTTCAAATAAGACCCTAAAAGCAGCCAGAGCCAAAAAACATAAACAAAATGACAACATATTCCCCAAATGTAAACAATAGAAGCCCAACAACAGAGGAAAAGCTTCCTCCATGCTGGAAAATAGTAACCTTCTCTCAAAAACTGCGTACCCAGCACAACTATCACTAAAAAGAAACTCATAAGGATGTTTTGTGGTACCTCAAAATTGAGATAATGATGATCCACAGACTGTTCTAAAGAAATTTTTAAAAAGTAATCTTCAGGCAGAAAAAAATATTTTAGAGGGAAAATATGAGAAAACTTGAAACTCTGCACCCCCCAGCTATTTCTCTTACATCATTTCTTTCATTGTTTACAAGAGGCATGAGGGCAGTACTATCATTCTCACTTTTTTTTTTTTTTTGTGGTACTGGGGATTGAACTTAGGGGCATTTTACCTCCGAGCTACACCCCCAGCCCTATTTTTTATTCTTTATTTTGAAACCGAGTCTCACTAAGTTGTGGAGTGCCTCACTAGGTAACTGAGGCTGGCCTTGAACCCGGATCCTCCGGTCTCAGCCTCCCGAATTCTGGGATATCATTCTCACTTTTAAGGGAGGCACTGAAGGGACTGGAAAGAGTAGCCAACTAGGAAGTAGCAATGCCACTTTTACACCACGTCTCATTGCATCCTATTGCATCTGTATTTGGCCATTCCCCAGCCCCAGAACACAGGTTGTGGCTATCGTCAGCTCCCTATTTTGGAAAGGGTTCTAATTCCCCTTAGTGAGGAAAAGCCATACCATGTTGGGGGAGCTGCAAAGCTACCCTTCCTCCCTGACAATGACAGGTGCTTTGAAATCTTTGTTTTGCTTTGGCGGTTAGATACTGAGGGAGAGAGAGGGCTTTCTGTGGTTCTATGGAATTCATGCTTACCCAGAAAGATGGATTTAATTTGTAAGACAAGGCACTGAAAAGCAGACAGATGAAAAATAAGCAAACAAATGACTAAATAATTCACTACAACCAGGGAAGCACCTTTTATAGCCCGTGTCTCAACACAGCATTTGAGCCAGAATTTTTCCTCCTGTCACAGCTACAAAAGAATTTTCCACCCTTCATCTGATACTCTGTGTTTTTGGCACACGAGGAACCAAATGATATCAGATATGGTCAGTTCTCCATAGCTGCATTGTAAGGCCCTCAGAATTTTCAGTTTGATTAACACTTTGATAAGACATATATTTCACTTAATAGGAGCATACCTGTGGGATTTGGGGGAGAGGGAATTCCAAAAAATGAAACCACACTGGAAATATTAAATACAGATATAGTAGTAAAACATTCAGCTAAAATAGCAATAAAATGGACCTCCAATGAGCCTCTTGAGGCATTAAAAGGAGCAGCTTCATTCTGCGGGTGTGTTCAGACAGAAATAAATCAACTCGGCACTGTGGAGTAGAAATAGGACCCTGCTTTATCTTTATTTAAGATTTGTAGGATGCCAAGTCAGAGGAGTGTGGAGGAGAAATGCATATTGTTTTTGCAACTGAAATATGAATATGGCCGTAATTTTAATGTTTCTTGCTGGAAAAAGGTCATCTTGGCGAGGTTGGGGCTCTCTTAAGGTCATTTCCCATGGAGGGATCTGCCTGCCTCTGACATTCCATCCAGAAGAGGCCCAGCCCTTCTGACACATGAAATGGGCTCTTTGCACACCCGGTGGCTATTTCTATCAACATCTGTGAATCTTACATGGAGTTGAATATGTCCTGATTGCCTACAAGCTCCACAGTCTCTCAGAGGCTGGGGATGGAGTTAAGAAAATGAAAAGATTTTTATTATTATTATTATTATTATTATTATTATTATTATTATTAGCAAAAGGGATAATGATTATATTTCTAAAATAAAAAAAATATAGCTCTAAATCTCTGGGATGGCAAGTATGGGAAGGATGTACATGTAAGATGTGGTACACTTATTGTCACCACCACCACAAAGAATCTACCTTAAAACAGAGAGACATTGAATTCATTTTAAAATCTTAGTAGATTTCCTCTTTTCCCAGGAAAAGCAGACCAGATTTATAATTTTGTAATAAGTTTTAAATTAGATTATCTGAAGCTGTTCTCTGGGAGAGCATGAGCGTACGTCTCAATTAGACCTTGCATAGGTAGAGTTTTGAAATGGTGTCGATGACCCTGGATCTGAGAGAGACAGTGGAAGACCTGGTTCTGTCACCTCATATCTGTGTGACTGTGGCCGCCCATTTGTCCTCCCTGGCCTTGCTATCTGGGCCTGGCAGGCAGTGGCAGTAACATCTAATTCTAGATCCTGGTCGCTTGTCAGAGAGCGGTTTGCAATATAGTCTTAAAGGGGACATGCCATTGGTATCATCACCTTTCATGGTTGACAGTGGTGATGCTGATTTTAATAGCTGTATGGAATCAGCTGAGTTGCCTAAATCATTCCAGGGCTATTGGGTCTATATGGAACTTCACCTAAAGACAAATTCAAGAAAAGGAAATTATTTTAAATGGTAACTACAACCAAGACTCCATTACCAGGGAGTTGATACCTCGTAATAACAACAAAAACAACAACAACAAAAACCAGCCACAAAATCTAAGTAAACAACATAAAGCTAAGCCCATTTTCTATGTTCTTTCAATATTCCTCTCTTGGACTTGGTAAATACTTGAATCAGAGTAGAGAAGAAAGTGCTTGTTTTCTTACTTCCCAGGTTTTTTGTTTTGTTTTTGTTTTTTTACCACCTAGCATTCTTCATTGTCTGAACATTTCACTAAGTACTGGAACTTGGGGGTTTGGGTCACTCCTGTGTATATGTTTGGAATGAACCGAGGAGAGCTTTAGAGAATGGACTCCTCCACCAAAAAGCAGGATGAGTTGTAAAACACAGTTTCAGGAAGGTGGTGACTGAGTTAAGACCCCCTCCCCCTGCCCCACCTCATGTGACGGGATCTACCCCATCGCTCCTAGTTCTGGCTCTTCCACCTGATGCTCGGCAAGAAGCAAAGGTGTATGGCAGTCATCCAGTCCGCGGGGGACCCAGGTGTTCCCCTTCTGGAAAGGATCCAGGTGCCCCCAGGGCTCAAAAGAGGAGAAGATCCAGGTGTGTCTGTAACGTCTGTTTCTTGTTGCTCCCCATCCCGTGCCCTCCTGCCTGCACATGAATGGTCGGGGCTGGGCCTCGCAACCGTGCACCTCTGTTTTGCCATGTGCAGAGGCCAGAGACTGCCAGCGGAGGTCCTGAAGTGTTTTGTTCATTCATTTGAGATGATTAGGAAAGTAGGGCAGGAGAGTGCTTCTTGTTGATCTCTCCTGGCGGACCTCCTGACACCGTGCTCTGAAGACAGGCCTTGCCTTCCCTGCCAGAATGTTCTAACTTTCAACTGAGAGGGAGCAAAAAGCCACGCAGAGCCCTGTAGATACAGTCCTGGAGAGGATGTTGCTGTTCTTTCTCCCTCTTGGTTCACTTCTTCATTTACTAAGACCTCTGTCTTTGGGGAATCCGTTACTTAATGGGGGAGTGAGACATCAGTAAATAAGAGTTAGCATTACAACTGTGTTGAGCGTCGCCGAGAAGCGTTTGGGAAGGGAAGAGGAAAGGAAGGGCAATCTCAACCTCTTAGAGTCTTGAGGAGTGCCTCTCTGCTAAAGTAAAGAAGGAACCAGGGTCTGTAGGATAGATAAGGTTAATCAGGTTGTGGAGCATCAAGAGGAAGAGCTTGACACAAGCCTGGTGGAATAATTAATGGTGTTCTTTAGGAATAGAAGAAGAGAATGTAGCTCTTTAGAATATATGCTCCCCAAATCCCCTGACACCTTCCACCAAGATTTGGAGTCTACGTCCTTTGGAACTGGTAAGCTTTCGTGACTTCCTGGATGGACAGAATAAGACAAAAATAAGGTGTTATTACTTCTGGGGTTAGGCCATGCGTGACCATGAAGTTTCCATGGGGTTCTCTTTGAGCACTTGCTAGTGAAAGGCTGCTGTGGGCGCCTTCCCAGGTCCTGTCTCACTAACAGCCATGGGTGGGAGCTCTGGTCAGCAGCTCCAGCTGACCTGGTCCTTAGGCATCACAGTTCAGACCCCAGGCTGGGTAGAGAAAGTGCCAACTCCGAGTCCTCTTGGTTCCAGTACCTGCTCTCCGATGTCAGGAGCAGAGCCAATCCCACGGGGCTGTTTCTGAACTTCCCACTCCTGGAATTTATGAGCTAATAAAATTGTTGCCGTTCAGTTCTTCTATGGTGGAGTGGCTTGTTTCCTTGCAATAGGCACATGGAATAAGGGGTGGGGGCAGAGCACAGGCAATGTACCCCTGCCCGCCATGAAACGAGACTGGAGGGGGGTGCCCTCTGAACCTCGCCTGGCTTTGGAATCATCTTGAGAGCTTTGGCCACTATTGCTAGAAGTGACCTGGGAGAAATAAAATCAGATTTGCATTTGGAAAGATTATAGGGGCTGCAGTGGAAACAGTGTGGGGCTGACAGGGTCTGGGCTGGATTTGGAATCTGGCACAGAGGTGATCAAAGTGTCTGGGTAGGAGGTGACGGTTTCTGGACTAACGTGGTGGTGGTGGACACTGGTGAGCATGAAATGAGTAGAGAGTTCTTCAGAGGGCAAAATGCCCCCATGTTGGTGGCCAGGGATGAATCTTGGGGGAGGAAGGGGGTCTCATGGACTCCCAGGGGGGAGTTTGGCTGTTTAGTGAGTGTGATGTTATTTATTAAGATAGGGAGAGGAGGGAAGATCAAGGATTTGGTCTTTGACATTTCGAATTTCGTGGAACTCACAGCCTTCAAAGTGGAGGCAGGAGTAGGTGGCTAGACATATGGGTCTGCCACTCAGAGGAGGAAGCTTGGCTCCATCCACCAGCTGGGGAGTTGTCAGGCCAGAAATGACTACTGCAGCCACAGATTTGGGTGAGTTGGCCCAGGGAGGAAGTATAGAATAAAATCATGCAGTCCAGGAATAAAGAGCTTCAGCAATCAGAGACAGTAGTGGAGGATGGGCTGGAAAGAGAAACAAAAAATAGAAATGAGGGAGAAGTTGTTCTGTCCTACAAACTTGGGATTGAATCTAAGGAGCACCAAACATACAAAGACCCAAGGAAGAGCCATCTGGAGAACAGATGTGGGCAGAGGGCAGAGAGGAGGAGCGGGAAGGGGAAGGTTGGGAGACTCTTTCTAGAAGCTGCCGTTGAAAAGGAGAGTGGAGATTGTGGAGATCAGATGGGCATGAGATCAATTAGGGATTTTTCTTTCTCTCTAAAAATGTGAAGCTCATGATCAAGTGATCAAGTGCCAACCCAACGGGAAGGATCTAGTGAGGTGTCCCAGAGAGAGACAAGGAGGAATTGAGATTTCTAAGATCCCTGAGAGAACAGAGGATTCTGTCTTAGAACGAGTGATGGAGGTGACTAGAATCAGAAGAAGAATGCCTCTTTGAAGTTACCAGGAGAGAAGGAGGGTGTATAGGTTGGTCAGTTGAAGCTTTACTATTCAGAGTGGTCCGGGGGCTTCTTGTTCCATTGTTTCCATTTTCTCTATGAAGTAGGAGGATTTATAGCCTCCTGTGTTGTGTGGTTGACTGCCAAGATTTGAGAGATGTAGTAAGGGTCTGAAATAGCTATTGTGAACTTGATTGGTTGAGGGAACCCAGGAGGGATACCTGGCTGTGAGGGCTTCCTTTTGAGGCTGAGCCTTACTGTACTCTGCCTTGCTGGGTGATCCTCTCAGGAGCATTTGTTTCTCCTGTGAAAACAAGTGTGTCATTGAGTTGATTTGGGGTTTGAGTTTTATCCCAGATGGATGTGCAAGGCAGAGGAGAAGAGATTTCAGAGTATTGACAAAAAATATGCCTGTAACATTCTTGGCCATGCTAGGAGGGAAGTGAGGATGTTAGAACTTGGGAACTGGGAGAAACATGGGGATCAGCTGACTCTGCATCTCTGGCTCCTTCTCTCGTGTGCTCCTGGACATGTTGCTCCAAGAAACCAGCAGTGACTGAGAATGTATTACCTGTGCCTCTCTGTCACCTGCTTTAGAAGTGTGAGGCAGCACAGGGTGATGGTTTTGAGCTCCGACTCCTATAGCCCACTGCCTAGAGATGAATTCCAGGTCTTCTACCAAGGTAACAGTGAGCTTGGGCACACCACTCAGCTTCCCAGGGAAGCTGCTTTCCTCACCTAGAAGGGGAACATGGGGGTCCCTGTAGAGCCTACCTCATGAGCTTGCTGTGCTTGAGTTAATATGCACAAAGAACTTTGAAACTGAGGGGCATAGCAACAATGGGTATTAGATAGCATTGTCCTGGATGCTCAACCAAAGTCTTGAATGAGCTACTACTATGGCATCCATTCATTCCGGAGGAAGCCGAGGCTCAGAGAATGTAAGTAATTTGCCCAGGATCCCAGATAACTGAAGTCTGAGATCAGCTTAACCGTAACAATGCTTCCATGGTTTTGAGGTTGTTGCCATAGGCTGCCTCATCTAGCAACTGGCAGAGCTGAAATCTAAAAAAAAAAAAAAAAAAAAAAAAGTTGGTTTTACCTCTAATTCTGTAATTCTGTGCACCTTCACTCTCCCAGATGCTTTCTGGAAAGTTCCTTAGACTGTTTACCTACCTGTACAATGGGTTATCCACTAGCTGCAACTACCTAACAGAGATATTGTAAATATGAGACTGAATAGGGGAGAAAGCATTCAACTCTAGAACTATTCTATTCTCTGACGTTCTTCTCCTCCTTGCTTCTCTTTTCCCCCATGTCCAAGGACATGTTTGACCAGAGAGTATTCACCAGCCCATGGGAGCATCTGCTTTACTCCAGAGGGACCAGAGTAGGCGGTGTACAAAATGATGGGATTCCAGCAGAACAGATTTCATCTGCCAGCCGCATCTTCTGTCCCTTAAAATAAGTCCTCAGATGTAGATATAGGTCCCTCTATTCCTTGTCACCAAAGAGAAGTCAACTAAGGAGATGGAAACACAAAGTACTAGAGGAAGAGGGACTTCTTTTTTATCACAGCCATCAGGATTGGGACCAGTCTTAGTCATTCACCCATAACCATGTAGCCTACATCTGGCCTGGTACCAATCTCTCTTGCATGGACTCAGAAGCCAGTTGCAACTGGTTTACAAAGAAGGTGCAGTGAGAGACAAAGCAGAGTAGGTATAGAGAAGTGACACTTTCTCTGGAAATGATGTTATCATGCCTTTCTTCTCCAAGCCCATGACATAAGTGCTACCAGATGGCAGAGCTGGGTTATCTGTTGGATCTCCTCTTTGTGATTTCTTTCAATATCCTCTGGCAGAGCTAGGTCTGTCGGAGAAGGAACACCTACCCAGTGGTTTTCTGTGCTTGGTGACCCCCATCTGGGCACAGGGATGGCCCTGTCTGTGCAACGTCTTACTGAACTCATGATTCAATTGTGCCCCCAGGGATCCTAGTCCTCTACACCAAAGCCCAAGCCTTGAGTATAGTTTTTCCACAGTAAAGAGATACAAATGATACTTAAGAAGGAAAGGGCAAGGCACGGCTGTCTCTGAGGGACTAGATCTTGAAGTGCCCAGGATCAAGGTACTCAATTATGTGCATAAGTTTATTTGATAAGAATTACAAATAAGAATAAAATTTTCTAATTTTTTTCTATTTGATCGGGGGAAAATGTAATGTCTTGTGCTAAATGTTGCTCTTTAAGAAAAGTGATTTATTATTTGTGTTTCACAGTTATTGCCCATCCTTTTTGTATGTGACTCATTAGAAACATTTTACTATTGAAAAGAAAATAAGTAGGGAAGAGATGACAATCAGTAAAAGAATGTTAACAAAAACTGTAGCTGAGGTTCAAGAGCAGCTGAACCAAAACACTACTTAAAGTTGACAAGTTAAAGTTGACTTACCTTTATTACTTTATCTAACGTTTTCAGGGATTAGAACTTGTTATCTACACTTTAGCAAGAAGTGATGATGACGCCACAGGATTCGGCTGACCCATGGATTCCTAGTCATAAAGGGGTAGAATCCAGTCCAGTAGTTTCTCTCTTCATCCCTTTGGTAGAGTTTTGTCCAGGGTTCTGGATAAGCTCAGTTGTGCTGCAGTAACAAGTAGCCCCACTTCTCGGTGAATTAAAAGCAACAAACAGGTGTGTAAGACTTTGTTCCATGTCTATCTCACATCACAAGGACTTCTCATGTTGTAGTTGTCCTCACTACTGCTATCTCAGATGGGAGAGTTGCCACTATTTGGAGCATTCCCAGGCACCATCCCAGAGGGAAAAGTGAAATCGGAAGCCAGATGCCTGGACTTCTGTATACCCCAGCCTGGATGAAAAAATGTCACTCTCTTTCCTCCCATGTCCCGTGGGCTGGTCCTCAGCTGCTGCAGAAAGGCTTCTGTGTAGATTTGTCAACACAAATTCAGGCAATATCAGAAACTACTCTCCTCTGGGAAATAAAGATATCCAAGGTATGAGTGGCGAATTTAGGAAGTTCCAGCCCACTTTTCCCACCACAGAAGGAAGGAATTTAGCCAGGCTTCGTGGTAAATGGTGAACATTTAGCTGATATTCCTTTTCCTTTAGTCCTTATCTCTTCCCTCATTCTTTAAGGGAGAACTTGGACATCCTTCATGGTCACTCACTAGAGAGAAAATCTGAGGAGTCCAGGGGCTTCTTTCTTCAGGAGGACCACACAGCACATGCAAAGGACCAGAGGCCAGGACAATCTGACTCTCTGAAGTTCTCCTAAATGGCCTGCTGAAGCAGGCAATGGCGTGGGAGAGGTCACTGGAGATCTAATAGGCACTAAAGTTTAAACTTCATTCTGAAGAGGAAGGAGAGAGAAGAGAGGAACAATAAACCAATTTCAACTTGGGAGATATTCTACTTGCATTTTTAAAGTTTTAGCCACAAAAAAAATCCTCTCTCCAGTAAATTTAATTGATCTATCTATACTTCATATATATATATATATATATATATATATATATATATATATATATATATATAGAGAGAGAGAGAGAGAGAGAGAGAGAGAGAGAGAGAGAGAGAGATATAGCTAAAGATTGATCATAGACAAGATTCGGGAATTTACTGAGTTTTCAAATAAGGCATAAGAACTAGGGGCTGGAATGAATAGACTGGCCTATTTGAATACATAAAATATAAATATTTTTATCTACCAAAAGATACTATATAAAAAGTGAAGAGACAACACATCGAGAAGCCTTGTTGGCCATTTTTACACAATAACTTAATATTACTTTTCAAAAGCAGTTCAAGAGGATGATTAGCCAATTCATAGAAGGATGAAATATCAATTCATAACAGGAGAAATACAAATAGCCACTTGTAGTCAGAGAAATGCAAATCAAAGCAAAAGATGGATTGTTTCCATCATGATAATCGTCAAAATGATTATGTTTTAAAACAAAATTGAGGGTCCCCTGAAATGAGGAGTGCTGCCCTTTCGCAGGCAGCTGCTCAGAGCATTTTATAAACCACTACTGTCCTCTTAGCAAGCAATTTGGCAGTTAACTTTCAAAATTTCTTGAAGGCACACCTTTGGTTGCAATTTGCTGATGTGACCATTGCATCATTACTTGTAACATCAACACCACCACCAAAACCAATCCTTAGCATCCTCAGTTGATTTTAAAAAATAATAATAATCAAAATTCTCAAACTCTGGACTAAGAAAGAACCATTGAAAATAAGTTCTGGCAGCTCTGTGAATTGGTTCGGTAGTATGTCACTACTAGGTGAAAAGAATAGCCACAGGAATCAAATGAATGCTCCCATTCATGTAAACAAACAACATCAAAAAAACCTCCCAGTTTCAATGACATGTACCAGTTATGAGAGGAAGTGGATTGGGACCCAAAGGAAAACACACCAAGTGCTGTGTGAATGTAAGTGTGTTCCTATCACTCTGAACCTCATTGTGATGTGTTAAAAACAGAAAAAAGATGTGCACACAAAGACCTCTCCAAGAATATAAGATACCCTGGAGCCTTGATGGAAGGGCTGGATTTGTGTCTGAGGGTGCTATATTTTGGGGGGAATGAAGGCATAGTCTCATGATGGGCTCTATCGTATTTATTTTTAGTTAATTTGCAATGAGGATGTATCTACTATTTACTCATGTGAAACCGAGCAACCAAACAAAATACGGTGTGAGGAACAGATCCCTCTGGCAGCAGTGGTCAGAGAAGATTGAAGGGCTGCAAGAGTGCAGGCGAGGAGCCCCCCGGGGAGGAGAGTGGTGCAGGAGTCTAACCAGCACCCCAGTGCCTGTGGAGGAGTCCGCAGCAGGAAGGGTTGAGTTTGGGGAACAGGAGCAAAAGTCTCGGGACCTAGAGGGCAAAATCCAGATTGCAGGTCATCAAATAGGGTGAGGCATTTGCTCAGGGTTTTCCTGGTAACTTGCAGAGTGCTCCTGGTGCTGGTGACAATGATATAAAGAATGGGGAAAAGCAATTGAATTTAAAGTAAACCTATGCTCGCCATTATTCTATTTATTTATTTATTCATTTACTTATTTATTTTCAGAACTCAAGATTGAACCCAGGGGCATTCTACCTCCATGCTACACCCCCAGCCCCCCATTTTATTCTTTAATTTGAAACAGGGTCTCACTAAGTTGCAGAGGGCCTCACTATGTAGCTGAGGCTGGCCACAAACCCACGCTCCTCCTGTCTCAGCCTCCCAAGTACTGGGATTACAACCCTGCACCACCACACCTGGCTAGCCATTATTTTAAAGAAACATGTTTAGGACATAGGAAAGGACAACCGAGATCGAGACTGTAGATGCATAGCTGTAGACTTACTTTATTTGGGAGTTTAACTTAGGTGTGAGCAATGCACTTAAAACATCGCACATTGCAGGCTCGGCTCCCGATCTGTGGACCCTGAACTACAGCTGCATAGACCCACGGGCGATTCTTGACTAGCTGTGGATGCTTCAACAGTCTGGAAGGAACGCAGATGATTTTCTGGGCTGGGACTCTGGCCTCACCCACTAAAGAGTAATTTGCTTTTCTGTTGTGCAGAATCATCTCATGTGGGTTGCTCACTGTTCGCAACTTCAAAGCTCTAGTGGGATCATAAGACCAGAAGGAGGACAGCCACACATGTGTGGGAAGCAGCTCTGCAAAGATGGTGCCTCTTGACCCAGTCCAGCTTGAGTGACAGCATCGGCCTCAGGCTGGGGAAGCATGGAGCCCACGACAGCTTCGTCCCAGCTCCCAGACAACCTTTCGGAGCCTCAGTTTCCTCCTTTGTGAAAGGGTTCCTTTGAAGTCCATTTCCGCTTTTATAATACAAGGTATGATCAGCCGCAATCTTGCCCTCGCCCTGCATCCACCCCCTCTCCTAGTGTATATCTTTTCCTCCCTCTGGAAGGGTAGTTGATTGATGGCAGCTGAAAAGACACTGGAAAGAAAAATAGATTGAATTTATGCAAGTGGGGAGGGAGCTGCCTCATTAACAGAATAATTGAGCTGTTAGTTAATTTTACTTGTTATCCGCAGAAAAGGGCAAAAATCTTCTAAGCAACGACTCCTCTTCTTCCAAATGATTAAAAGAACAACAAAAAGGTTTGTATCTTGGATGTATCTAGTAATTATGTGCCTGACACTTTTTTCCCCCTTTTTAAATATCATACAAGGCAGATGTATTTTTTAAATCCTGGCAATTTATACAACACTATGAAAGTGCCAGTTCTTCCTCATCTGAAATTTTCTGCACTTCCCCCAACCTTATTAGCAGTAATTCCTGCTAATTGATAATTATTACCTTTTTCTTAGGCAAATCTAGCTGTTGATGTAACAACACTTTCTACTTTGCTAAGATCAATATGTTTAACTATCACTGTAAATAATGCATAAAATTAGTAATAAAAATATGCCTGCCCAATAGAATGCAGACTTCATCTATTTTCATATCACTCTTTAATTTACAGCTATTTCATTTATTTATTTTTATTTCTTATTTATTTATTTATTTTGCCACGGACTAGAAATAATAAGTAGCGCTTATGCCCAAACAAAGAAACTCTTCCAATGTAAATGTTCTTAAGTCATTGACTTAAGTCTATTGGCATAAACAGATCCACCACTGGGTTCTGGAAGCCCCAGTAGAGAACAGAACTGACTTGTTCAAATCATGTGCAATAAATGTAATTAATTTGTTTTTTAAATTTTTTACTGGTGCTTTATAATCGTACATCTTAATGAGGTACAAGCTGGTAGAGGCATACATGCACACAGCACTCATTTGACCCTTCCCCAATTCCTGCCCCACTCCTTCTCCCCTCCCTCCCTCTCGTGTTTGGCTTCGTGACTGACTTTGATATGTTTGTGAATGTGCATCATGTGCATTAGGGAGTTTCCCTCTCCTCCCCTCCCATCACCTTCAGTTAGGTCGCCTTCTTTGCTCATCTAAGGTTTCTCCTTCTTCATCTAGACTCCTTCCTATGACCCACTTTCTCCCTAGCTTCTGCAAATTAGGGAGAGCATCTGATTTTTTTTTTTTTACTTTTTGCGACTGACTAATCTCATGTTAATTGATTTGTAAGGAGAATTGTTCTTTACCTATTTGAACTTAACTGGACTGACCCCTGAATGTTCCTTCCTGGGTTTATGTAGCAGATTTCCAGGACATTGGAGATGTTCCTACTGCAAGGGAGAGAAAGACCTGCATGTTTCTGGGTCCTGAAATGCAAAGATCATGATCCATATATATATATATATATATATATATATATATATATATATATATATATATATATATACATTTAAGTCTAAAGCAGCCCACACAAAATCATCAAAAAGATAAAAATGAAATAATCAGTCTATAGCTATAAATAGATTGCATCCAAATAAATATTAATCACACTAACTCAAGTTTTTGATTCCAGCACTAAATGCTTTGATTGTTCTCTAAGGACGTTGCAGGGAAAACAGTGCAACCTCTATTGAAGTAACCCGTGATGCTGTGCTCCATGTCAGAAGGCAAGAGAAAAATACCATCATCAACCAGACTCAGGTTCAAAATATGGCACCACTCTCACTCTTCGTGGGAAATATCTGAGACCCAAGTTTCCTAAAAGATGCGTCCAATGTAAAGTTCTCGAGAATGGAAACACCACAGCTACTGGAAAGCAAGATTGAGATGACTTTGATAGCAAGGATGGTCAGATTTCACTATAAGCAGAAATAGTCATGGGTCTTTTCTTTATCAGTATAGACCCCTAAATTAGTAATCTACTTGGGCCCTATGTTGCCAGTTCAATATGGAACCTAAGGGTAAAGTTTGCACCTAATCAGAATATCTATATCTATATCCTGGGTCCCATCTCTCAATCCCTGCTTTTCTTGCCAAGTTTGATGACCTTTTGTATCAGTCAGCTGTGCTGCTGTAACAAATAGCCCCCAACTTCAGCAACATACAGTAGAAACAAAGATTTGCCTTTGTTCACATGAATCTTTAGGTAAAGATTGTGGGTTGCCTCAAGTCTGCTTTGCAAATCTTTATGCTGGGCTTTACGCTAAAGAGTTACTACCTATGGGGGCAAGAGTCTTTCATAGCAGAGAAAAAAGGCCAAGAAGCCTCATCGCCTCAGCTTCTGCTTGGGTGGCATGGATCTGCTCCCACACTTTTGGCCATGTGAATCACAAAGCTAAGGTCTGTCAATAAGGCAGGAAGGGGCACATCGCCCTCATTCAGGGACTGTGAGGTATGTGGCAGTGGTCAGGTGTTTTAGTCTGTTTTCTGTTGCTACAGCAAAATACCTGAGACCAGGTCATTTATAAGGAAAAGAGATGCATTTGGCTCATGATCCTGGGGGCTGTGAACAAGAGCATGGCACCCTCATCTCTGCAGCCCGCACTCTGCGTCATGACCTGGCAGAGGGCATCGCACGGTGAGACCTGGAAAGCTGCAAGCTCAGGACTCTTCTTTTTCTCCTTTTAAGTCTACTAATGACCTCACGTAATCCCAATTACCTCCCTGAGGCCTCTTTACCAAATACCACTATTTTCTGACTTTGGGGATTAAGTTCTCAACTCTTGAGTTCTAAGGGACACACCCAAATCGGAGCTGCAGGAATGTATAATCTTCTCCCTGGGAGGGGAAGTGAATAATTAAGAACAGGGATTCAATTCACCAGGCAAGTGAAAGGGAAGCTTGGTGGACGGACGGCGGGCTGGATAGCTGTTCCGATGTTCAAGCTCTCAGAAGCTTTGTAGTCTCACGCACTACCCTGCTCTCCTTCTCTTTCTCTCTCCCCGAAACTGAGTTAGAGTGGAACAATGGTCACCTTTTACTGCCAAGGGGTTGGCTGAATAACTTTCTACTTCTTTACATTCTACCCTGAATGACTTCAGTTCATTTGAATGACTAATAAACTATTTGGTGACAGATATTACTGCTTTCGTCAAGTCGAATTCATTATCAATCATAAGGGGCGTCATTGTTTTATGCACTAAGGAAAAAAGATGCCAGTTAGACTGTGATATGCCATTAATTACAGGACGCGTCCCAATTTCAGAGATGCTAAAATGAGAAAAATATGCCTTCGCCATCAATGAAATATGGTGTCTATTTTTGTGTTTCCAATCATGTTTCAGATAAGACCTACAGATCTTCCTTTACTTCATTTAAAGTCCTCTGACATGCAATGGGACATCCAGCTCGGAAAGAAATGGAAAGACAAGTCATCATGAAAACATTCTGGAACATTCACTGGGATCACTGTTTGTGGGGACTGACTAACTGAATTTCCATTTATGCACTATATTTTATGTAGTTTTCTATTTTCAATAAACTAGCATTAACACTGCAACCAGAAAATGGCTTTGTTTTGTCAAAGTAATTATATATAGTTTTGTATCTACCATACGACAAAATTTTAAATACACTAATAAAAGTAAAGAGAAAGCTATAAAAATTTAATAGTGTTTTATTCTGATAGTCGACTGTGGCTGCTATTTTTTTTTTTCCTTCTCTGTGTTCTCTCTTTTCCTGAAATTTTTAAAAACAAGGAATTTTAATTTTTTCCCAGAAAAGCAGGATACATTCTCCAAAAGGAACTTGTACACAGTAATTGCAAGTTATAAAGTCAACCAAAGAACAATACTACCTCTCTTTCCTAACACAATCTGAATTTATTGTAGGTTGGCAAATTGCTGAAATAAGACATTTTTTTCCCCTGTCAACTCCATCCCCGCCCCAAGTGTGGCCACACAAATACCCGGCCACAAATGAAATATCATTGGAAAATCTTCAGTAAGACTTCCAGTATAGCTTCTTAAAAGCAAGACAAAGTCAGGCATGTCGGCACACATCTGTAATCCCCCTACTTGGGAGGCTGATACAGGAGGATCACAAGTGAATTCAAGGGCAGCCTTGGCAACATGGTGAGAACCTCAGCAATTTAATGAGAACTTATTTCAAAATAAAAAATAAATAAACAGCCGGGTGTGGTGGCACACGCTTGTAATCCCAGCATTTGGGAGGCTGAGACTGGAGGATCCAGGTTCTCGGCCAGCCTCAGCTACCTAGTGAGGCACTCCGTAACTTAATGAGACCCTGTTTCAAAATAAAGAATAAAAAATATGGCTGGGGGTATAGCTCGGAGGTAGAATTCCCCTGGGTTCAATCCCCAGTACCGCAAAATAAATAAATTAAGTAATTAATAAATACACAAACAAATAAAAAAGATACAGTTCAGAGGTAGAATGGCCCTGGGTTCAATCCCCAGTACCAAAAAAAAAGCAAGGCAAATAAATATCTCTTTTGCCCCCCCCCCCCCTTCTTGGAATACTGCCAGGAAATGATTCCTGGTTCCGCAGCCATCTTGGGCCTTCAGTTTGCTTGAGAAGGAGAGTCCGTGTGAAATATGATAAAGCAGCACCATACTATAGATAACCAGGTCTCTGAGGACATTGGAGCTACCGCCCCACCGCTAGATTGCTGACCTCTGACCTCGCGCTGAAGAAAAAGAAATAAACCTGTAGTTTATGGAACCCTTTTATGTAAGCCTCTGCTGCTCACAGCAGGTGGAAATGGCTGACTGATACAGAGAATGTGAATGAAGACGGAGGTCATAAGCCTTCTGTGCATGACGGTAGACACCGCTCACAAACGTGGACAAGACGTAGATCACAGCGTATCCCCTGATCTTCTGAAACAAACAGCTCTGCCTTGCCAAGGTTGACCTGCGGGTCAGCCGTGCTTCTCATCAATGTCTAGGACAGAATGGGATGCGGAGACCTGCATGGAATCCCAAGGGCCTGGCAACATGGATGGCGGGATCTACCCAGCCATTGCCACTCCTCCCCATGGAGGTCAGGGGCTCTGACTCCTTGTTTATCTCCCCCTTGGTTGCCCTTTCCCTGAAGCACTTGGATAATTTTGTGCTCCAGTAACCCAGCTGGGCATTTGTCATTTCCTTCATAAAGGAATGCAAACCAGTAAATGTTTGACTTTCCCAGAAGCACTTAACAGGATTTTGGCTACAGGGACAGCCCGCCCAGCCCTTGGCTTTGAGTAGGCATGTATTTAGCTAGACTTTGCTACAAGATGCACACGTGTGTTTCCTTCCAACCTTTAGCAGCAATAATCTTTGTTTCAGAATCCAATGACTCAGACTCCAAGAAAACAAACAAATAAATAAATAAATTTTCAGAAAGCACTTTGAGAGTCCTTCCAAGAAGAATTCGCAGCTGAGAGCTTTGTCTTATTTAGGGATTCAGTGGACAGAATTCGTAAGTGAAGCTAAATAATTAATTTAATCAATACACCTACATAATGAATCAGCATAACTGCTAACACAAATACCCTGATCAACTGAGGTTTTTCTTGTTGAGTTTTATGGAACAGCATTCTCTAACTCTTCACTCACCTTTAACCCATGTGGCTTGATGACTAATTGGAGCATATAATTTAAATTATTAAAAGACTGAAGCAATGGTCTTTGGAAAGTGTAGGTCTCTCCTGATGTCTGTCTCTGAATTCAGGCCCAAGGGCAGCTTCCATTGCCTTCAGGATGCCAGGGAAGGCTTTCCATGGTCAGGCCGGGGATTTTCCTTCTCCATTTGTTCTAAGGATAAAATGTTAAAGCTACACATCCTTCCCTCAGGTACCAGTTCCCCGGATGTCTTTGGATCTGTGTATCCCTCCCTTTGCCTAGAATGCATCACTAACACTTTGTTCATTTGGTAGCTCCTGGCCAGCCTTCAAGATCAAGTTCCATAGTCCCATTTTATGAAGGAGGAATCTGGGATCCAGAGAAATGGAGTTATCTGTCTATACTCATGTAAGTAGAGATAGTGTTAGGACTGGTACACTGCCTGTGTCTTTTTCTCTACGGCTAGAGAAAAAGGGACTATATACAAAGATTGGATCACAATGTTGTCCCTTTATAGAATGTGGCTGTGTGTGAATTGGGTGTAACTTTATTTTTCCAGTTTCTTAGATGAAAGCTGATGCGACTACGTTGAGACATTTCTGTTTTCTAATCTAGACATTTTTGTGCCATTAATTTCCCTCAAAATACTGCTTTGGCTGCACCCCACATATTTTTTTATGTTGTGCTCTAACGTTTAGTCATTTCATAGTACCTCCCAATTTTAGTCTTTTATTCCTTCTGCATGAAGTTCATTGGGATTCTTAGTGAAATTCATTTTTCATTAAAATTTTAAAATTGTATTCCTCACTTCTTCAAACATTTTTCTGTACTATTCTAGATATGCCAGTTACATCATATTAGGCCAAATGAAGTTGTCTCCTGAGGCATTGAATCTCTGTTCATTTTTCCCCTCAGTCTGTTATCTCTGTGATTCCCTCTAGCTAATTCATTTTTTTAGATATTCAAGTCCACTAATCTTTTCATCTCCAATACCTAATATGCTATTGATCCCATGCAATATCTTTTTATTATAGATACTATAGTTTTCATCTCTACTTATTTTGATTTTTATATTTCTCACATGTCCTGTGTCTCACCATGTGCATCCCTCAAGATTATTAAATATATGAAATATGCAAACTGGGCATGATGGTGCACACCTACAATCCCAGTACTTGGGAGGCTGAGACAGGAGGATAACAGGTTCAAGGACAGCCTCAGTCTTAGTGAGGCTCTCAGCAACTTAGAGAGATCCTGTTTTCAAATGAAAATAAAATTGGGTTGATGGTATAGATCAGAGATAGAATGCCCCTGGGTTCAATCCCCAGAACTACACACACAAAATATGAAAAACAGTTATAATAATTGTTTTTAACAACCTTGCCTACTAATTCTATCAACTATGTCATTTCTGAGTCGGTTTCAATTGATTGATTTTTCTCCTCATTGTGACTCATATTTTCCTTCTCCCTCAAATGCCTGGTAAGTTTTTATTAGATGTTGAAAACAGTGAATTTTATTTTGTTGAGCTTTTGATATTTTATATTCTCATAAATATTAATAAGTGGTACTCTGGAATGTAGTTAAGTTACTTGGAAATGCTTGATTATTTTGGGTCTTGCTTTGAGGATTTATTAGACACAACCAAAGCAACATTTTGTCTGAATCTAGTTTTGCCTTACTGCTAAGCTAAGTTATAAGCACCCTCCCCACTGTCCCACAAGTTATTAGGTTTCTTATTCTGAGTGGTGGGATTAGCAACTCTTCCCAGATCTGTGTGAGCTCTGGGGAGTATTTCATCTAATCCTGTTAGTTAGATTTCCCTCAGTCTTGGGTAGATTCGTCACATGCACATGCCAATCAGGACTCAGCTGAAAAATTGAAGAGAATTCACAACAGATCACCGAGTTCTCTCTCTGTGCACCCCTCTTCTCTCTGAACTTCCACCGTGCGATGCCTAGCTACCTTGGTCTCCCAGCAATACTCCTTCAATTCAGGAGACACTACACTTTCTAAGGAAAAACAGTGATGATCTGGAGCTGTACTTAATTGCTTCACCTCTCTCCGAGACCCCTGTCCTTCATTACTTCCCATCCCATTCTTAAACACTGTTGTTTTGGCTATTGTTGAATGCTTCTTAATTGCTTCCTTTGTGAAGAAGGTACATCCAACTTGTTTTAGTTACCTTTGTGTTGTTGCCACTCCTGTTGCTGTGATCCAAATTCCTGACAAGAACAACTAGGAGAAGAAGTTCTGGCTCCCGTTTTCAGAGGTTCAGTGCTTAGTCAGCATGGACGTCATGGCAGCACAGCATGGTGAAGGCGAGATGCTCAACTCATGGTGGCCAGAAACAGAGAGAGCCAGAGGAGGGGACCAAGGACTTATGGAGTCATCAAGGCCACACTCTCAGTGACACACCTCCTCTAGCCGGGCCCCACCACTGAAGCTTGCTGCACAGGGGACCAAGCTTCCAACAGGGAGCTTTGGGAGGGGGACGTTACAAACCCAAACTGTAACATAGTCTCTGTCACTTCTCTGGTCATAAGCTGAAGTTGAGTTTCATTTCCAACTGGGAAAAATGACTTCTGTAATTAGAATCCTTGGGAAGAGCCTAGAGAGAGATTTTGCTGAGGAATAATCTTAATATTCTTCTGAGATCATGGTCAATTTTATCCTTAGTTTAGGGGCATTTCTCTCTTAACCACCTTCCCAAATGTCCTTTTCCACAGCTCAATAGTTTGGATTCAGCCAGGCATGGTGGTGCATGCTTGTAATCCCACTACTTGGGAGGCTGAGATAGGAGGATCACAGGTTTGAGGATAGCCTCAGCAAGTAATGAGACTCTCATCAACCTAATGAGACCTTGTCTCCAAATAAGAAATAAAATCAGGCTGGGGGTGTAGCTCATAGGTAGGATGCCTCTAGGTTCAGTCCCCAGTGCCAAAAAAAAAAAAAAAAAAAAATTACATATATAAAATGCCTTTCTCATAGGTAATCTCTAGAAAACATTTGTTTAAAGATAATTAAATGTTGTAGATTATACGTATTCATTTATTGTCTCAAAGTCAATTATTGTTTGCTTTTAAACCTATCTTTCTTTCTTAATTTTCACCAAGGAAGAAACTGTGAAATAGTGTTCTTTGACAAGGCAATCCAAACTTTTTTCCTCTTTATTTCCCTTATAATAATAACTCTATCCTAAAATATGCAGAATAAAATATTCATTTGAAATTTATTGTGTTTTCAGCAGTGTGCTTCACAAGTAAATGGAATTGAAGTTTTACTTATAAAAGAAGGGGGGAAAATCAATCAATGAGTCCGGCTCATGAGAGGCATGTCCCCCTACTGAGTTCTGGGAAAGCTCATCATGGGCAGGGCCCGCAGCTCCCATAGCTCTGCTCTGACTCCCACGGGCCGCTGTACAAGAGTTGCCCACACACCTCAGCCATGACCCCCCACCTCACCCCCTGTCATCCATCTTGCTGGGGACAGAGCGTTGACGATGTGGTTCAGTGTGACACACTTACATTCCTCCATGGCCTGGGTGTGCAGGAAGCTTCCATCATCCTGGCACCACTGTTTAAGCTTCCACAGGCTTCCAGAAGGTTCCACATGAGGGTTGCAATAGGCTCCCCTGCACAATCTATTTACTTCCATTTTAGATGATCTATTCCATAATGAGCTGCAACTGAAACCCAGGAGATTTCCTCCTGTTTCTGTAATCACAGGCAAAGAAGAGGGAGGTGAAACTTCATTATTTCCCCCTCCCATCTGTTTTCTTTAGAATGAAAACAAAATCCTTCTTAAATCCTCACCTTAGTAGACATACTTGGTGTTGTCAGTTAAACTCCCAGCATCTCGTTGGCTTCTTGCCTGACCCCAAGAAGGGACCTGGGAATCCTTGCAATGACCCCAGGGGCTTGGGTGGTGTGGAGAGATGATGAAATCAAAGCCAAGCAAACTTGAACTTGAAATTCATCAGTTATCCTTCATACATGACTACCTTCTAGCAAAAAAAAAAAAAAAAAAAAAGTGTACGGATGGGAATTGTTATAATTTGGAAATCTTTCACCAGATAAATAGCATCAACAGTAAAACAGATATGTGGTTATCAAAAAATGCATTTGGATTGTACAAAGAGAAACAGAAGTTTTATTTAAAAAAAGAAGAAAAATGTCTACTTCCTATACTGCCCCATGCCTTGGTCAAGAATTGGCCATGTCCCCAAACTGGAGCCCAGGAAAGCATGACTGTGTACTTACACACAATACCCATATTTTATTTCATCCTGCTCATGTTGGTTTCTTTTGCCTACACACAAAATGCTCACCTAGGCATCCATAAAAGAACAGCTCATCTTCATAAGTGAGCACTGGGCACCTTAGGAAGGCCAAATGCTTTGCTATAAGCAGATTCACTTCGTGTCAGAGGTAACCCAGGGAAGGTCAGTTTAGCAAGTCCAGTTTGCAGAGGAATAAACTGAGGTCCAGGTAATGCCCGTGGTTGGGTTTAGATCCGACAGGAAGTGTCAGGATGAAACTCTAAGGCCAGCTTAGTTGCTTAGTTGTCTTGACAGCATGAGGATTTCACACTCCTCAGGATGACAAAGGTGAGAAAGGACCAGTGGCTTCTGAAGTCCTTGACCTTGAGGTGTGTTGGGTTTGTGGACAGATCGTAAGGGCTCCGCATCAAATTAACCCAACCGAACTCTGAGCGGCATTCTGAAGGAGTCAGACGAACAGGGGCAGCCCATCTCATCCACAGTGAATAAGCCATTTGATATTTTCCTTGTTAATTCAATCAGAGAAACAGAGAGATATCGCAACTCCTTGGATTAAGGACCAAAATAAGAAAAGACTTTGTACACGGCTGACCTTTGTCAGTTTCTTGTAAGAGGAAGTGATGATGAGCCACTGAACTAGCAAATTAGCTCTGCAGAGCTGTTGACAGGGTCAGTTGGAAATGAAGCCTGCTTTCACAAAGATGAGCTGGTGGCTGAGGTATATCATTTGGTTTGGGAGGCTTTAGCCATAAAGACGTTCAGAGGCACTATGGAACCACACTCGAAAACACGCAGCTTTTTTTTTTAATCTTGAGAAATTTAACTCTTTCCTTCTATTTCTAGAACTAGTGCAAAGGAATGTGGAGTTGGCATTGCTAGCCCTTTGGGGTGGCACAGCTCTTTTTAGCTGCTTAAACGCAAATAGAAGCCAGGCTTAGTGGCTTGCATTTATAATCCCAGTACTTGGGAGGCTGAGACAGGAGGATCGCAGGTTGAAGGATAGCCTCAGAAAGTAGCAAGACTCTCAGCAACATGGTGAGATCCTGTTTCAAAACAAAAATATAAAATAAGGCTGAGGGTGTAGCTCAGAGGTAGAATGCCCCTGGGTTCAATTCCCCTTAACACACACACACACACACACACGCACACACACACACACACACAGAGCAAACAAATGTTGAACATCTACAAGACATCAGGCACCTCTGCTACTGCTATATTCTACTTCTTGCATTCGAAGCAGGAGAATCGTTTTCATCTTAGCAGCAAGGAAACTAAGGTTCAAAAAAATTGCATAATTTACATATGAAAAATTGCATCATTTAATATAGGTGTGTTTCCCCATATCTATATTGAAATGTAAGAATACTCTGGAGCATGCAACTTCAGCAATGAGGCAGAGGTTAACTCGACCATCACTCATCCTGAACTTTGTTCTTTCTAGGTACCTACTATGTTTCCCAGACTCTTTTCATGTATAACTGAGTTCTAGACAATGGTTGTTTGTAGAAGTGATTTGTAGCATTTCCTTCCTGGTCCATAAAATATTCCTACTAACAATTCTCTTTGCTCTTCCTCCTTCCAAGGGCTCAACAGAAACAAGCACAAGCATTTTGGAAGTTCCATGTTAATGATGTGGGAGCCACAAAATGAAAGGCATTTGCACCCCCAAATCACTGCTTGCAGGAGAGCCACTCATTATGTGAGCACATTTATTTTGGAACTTTCCATGAGAAAAATATTGCAATGTATTGGAATCATTAAAGCATTGGAGAGTTTATTACCCTCTCTACTACCAACATAGATAATATAAAAAACCAAGGACCAGGAAAGTGATACAAGGTTTAGTGGAAGTACTTTAAAACCGAATCATGGTCCTTAAATGTAATTATTAGTCTTACGTGTCTCATGAGGCCCAGTGGTTGGGTCAAACCCTAGTCTAGACATCACTATATAGGCATTTTTTTTTAGAAATGAGCGACATTTATAATCAGTTGACTTTACGTAAAGCAAATTACCCTCTATAATTTAGGTGAGTTTCATCCAACCCACTGAAGCTCTTGAGAGACAAGACTGAAGTTCCCAAGTAGGAGGAAACTATAGTTGTACTACCTTATAATCCCACCACCAATGTATTCTATAGACATCAGTATGGAGGTTCTTCAAAAACTAGGACTGGAACCACCTTATGACCTAGCTCCTTGATCTCATCCCAAAAGGATGAATCTTACAGTGACACATGCATATCTATGTTTATAGCTGCACAACTCACAATACCCAAGTTACGGAACCAACCTAGTTGTCCATCAATAGATGAATGGATACCAAAAATGTGGTATGTAAACACCATGGAATTTTACCCAGCCAGAAAGGAGAACAAAATTATGTCATTTTCCAGGAAAAAGGATGAAACTAGGGAACATTATGCTGAGTGAGATCAGCCAGTTGCAGAAAGTCAAGGGTCGTATATTTTCTCTCATCTGTGGAAGCTAGAGAGAAAACAGGAAAGGAAAGAGACTTAAGAAAAATGAGCAGAGAGACCAGTTAAATGGTGGAAGGGGGCTGGAGAAGAGGGAAGAAGGAAGAGAAGAAAGGAGGTTTGATGGAAGAAATAAACATATGCTATGTCAGTATATGAAAGTATCACTAACCAATCTCACTACCAATGCCTGTGTTACGAAAAAAAGCTATGACTCTAGACCACAGCTTGGGAGTTCTACTTGTTTCCAGTCTTGGGACTCAAGAATAAAACACACACTCGTGCTCACTCTCTGACAGGCTGATCTGCTCACTGGATGTCACACTCACCGGCTCACAATCGAGTGACCGATTCCTGTATAAATAGAATTGCACAGATAGATGTTGAGTGTGTCTGTGTGGTGTGTGTGTGTGTGCATGAAGAGGGAGAGAGACAGGTGGAAAGGGGGAAGGATCGGTGCTCACGGTGGCTGGAGAACTTAAGGTGCTTTTCTGACTGACATCTGACATCCTCCTACTTCTAAGGAATCTCATAGAATAACAGTGAGGGGAAATCAGGAGACTCTGGACCAAAGTTCTAGGATACAGGGGCACTGGTTGGAGGCCTGTACTGCGACCCGTGGCAGATAGCACAGTAGGACTCAGGTGTTTTCTGTCCCTCCTGAAGGAGTGGCATATGTTCCTGTCCACACAGGTGAGGCTTGGCTACTTGCCCCACTGTCTGATAAAACCTGATCAGAAGGAGCAAGTGACATGCAGATCAGAAGTTTTAGGAGTTCATAGAAGTTTTCTCTCTTTTCTGTCTGCTTAATGGCTGGCACATGGTCACTACCACCTGATCCCAGAGGCAAGGGCTCAGGGAATAGAGCCACAGCCGACCCTCTGTGGGTACACAGCGTGAGCAAAAAGTGGACCTTACTACAAAACCCACAGAGATTTATTATTGTGGCACAAATTAGCATTCCCTGACTCACTTCTATACATCGATGGACACCATAGACGGTCTCAGTTCAAGTCCCGGCTCCCACTACTCTGTAGCTGTGTGCCTTTGCAAAGGGTTTTAGCCTCTCTGTTGTTCACGTGTCTCCTCCTAGAAAGGGAGAAGCAGGAGATTGATCTACAAGGGTTGTCGTGAGCATGCAGCTAGTTAACACATTGCAAAGCTCTTGTTTGTCGTGGACTCACGATATTAATATTCATGGGTGTTAATGAATATTACTTATGATTATCTCATGCGTCTAAAACCCTTCTCTACAAGGTGACCGAAGAAGCCCTCACCATTAGGGTGAGCAGTGACGGACTGGCAAACAATTCATAATCACTTCTCTGAAGATCATCAACCAATTCGAGGGTGTGTGTGGCAGGGTTGGGGGCTTTTTCTATTAAGTGCCAGATAATACAAATTTTAGGATTTGTGGGCCTTTTTGTGTCTCTGTTTCATATTCTTCTCTGTTTCTGTCTCATTTGCTTTTGATAGACCTTCAAAAAGGTAGACAAGCCAGTGTGGTGGTGCATGCTTGCAATCCCAGTACTTGGGAGACTGAGATAGGAGGATCACAGGTTCGAGGACAGCCTCAGCAAGTAGTGAGATTCTCATCAACCTAGTGAGACCTTTTATTCCAAATAAGAAATAAAAATCAGGCTGGGGGTGTAGCTCAAAGGTAGAATGCCTTTGGGTTCAATCCCCAGTATCACATACACACAAAACAAGGTAGACAATTCTTATCCAGAGGGACAAACAAAAGCATGGCCAAGTGAGCAGAATTTGCCAAGCCCTGGTCTCACCAGTCCTACAGTGTCTCTTGCTGGTCCTCCATGTATGAGATCTCTGTCTGATCTCCACAGTGGAAGGAGCAATGGCCCCCCTTTGCACAGGTGAACTCTTGCCCCACACGCCTGATGCACACGGGCATCTGGGCTTCCTTTCTCAAGAGCAGAACATGAGCCCGCTCCTGCCCCAAATACTCCTGCTTCACCAGCCCAGGAAGTGATAGCTCCCCTTAACTCATCCGATGGTGGCGCAGTGGACATGTTCATTACTGGAGACTTTAAGTCCACTAATGGAACTGATTCTTGAAGGGAAAGCAAATTATTTGTTTAGATGAACAAATATTGATGAGCCGCACTGCAAAAAAAAAAGGACTTCTGGTACATGTGTATTTAGCCAAGACTTGTTTGGTCGGCATGCCGGATCGCTGGCATAGTCTCTGCTCAGCTCCTGGGATGGCCCTCTGTGACCCATAGAGGTTAAGAATGTGCAGGATTAGGGTTGTTCGAGCATTTGGATGAAACAACAGATGCTTGCAGAGGAAAGATCGCACTGCAGGTTAATCCTCAAGGCTGGTCTCTCTTTGCAAAGCTTAATGCCAAATTCCAGCCTCCTGAGTTCCATGACAAGTCAATAAATATCATAAGCAGGTGCACACACTTTATTTCGAAACAGGGTCTCACTAAGTTGCAGAGGGCCTCACTAAGTAACTGGGCTGGCAGCGAACCTGTGATCCTCCTGTCTCAGTCTCCCATTACAAGCATGTGCCACCATGCCCAGCAGGTGCACATTTTTCTGAAGGAAGTCCTCATGCCACCTGAGTTCTGCCTCCACAGGTAGGAGGCCTGCAATGGCTCGCGTTGGCTGACACTGACTATTTTGCAATCTTTTCGAATAATGTTGTACCACTCGGCTCTTGCCTCTTCTGGTCCTTGGCATTTGCTTTCCAATTCTGTTTGTCCATCTGTTCCTGGCTTTCTGGCATTGTCGCCTGCCTGCTTTTTAAAATAAATTTCCCTTTCTTCTCAGTAATTTTGTTTGTGCTTTCTATCTCGCTCCCTTTTGGAGGACAGAACTGGAGAAAAACACGGGGCCTTAGTTCTCTGAGGACTTTCTTTGTCTCCTTCTGCAGTTTGCATCTGCAGCTCAGAGAGTGAACAACTGTATGCTCAGGAAGCCCCAGACTCAACGTGGCCTGTTTTCTCAGAGCAATTCTATATCACAAAGACATAAACACTTTTTTTTTATCATATATATGGATCTACTAAAGAAAAGGTCAACATTTGGTTGTTGTTGTTTTAAAGTCAATATAAGAACAACATTGCTGAATGCCTCTTTAAATTGGCTTCATTCTCTCTCCCCTGTTATTAAGATACCCAGGTAGGAAAACCTGAGAAACAGCGATTAAGCTAGAGTGGGTGGGGGAGGGGAAGCACAGTCCTTCAGTGCTGCTCCTGTACCAAGTTATATTTTGTCCTAATTTGGTCTTGAGGTCTCTCTCACAAGAATGACTATAGACTGTGCCTGTCCTGAAAAGGATCCAAGTGATTTGATCCACAGTGACATCTCCTGGAATACTTCTTCTTCCTGGTAGGTGACCTAATGCCTAAGTGTCTGTCCTAGGAACAGGTGTCTGTTTCACAGAAAACTTCTTTACACTGGCTACCAGGTCCACAGGAAACTGATACGCAGACAAAGTCATCTATCTGTCCATCTGGCTGTTTATCTGTCTCTCTGTCTATATTTCTATGCATCTATTTTCTTCAGATACAGCACATATACACATATATTTCTCTCAAATATAAAATCAGCTACAAGATATCTATTCTTCTCATTTTCACTCCTCTAAAACAACACCTATTTTAACAAAAACATAGGATCTTCCAATCTTTATCATCTATGTGCTTGAACCATTTCCACAGTTGTAATCATAGCATACAAATGCAATTATATTCTAATATTTTTGCTTACTTTCTATTCTTAAATGCTCATAAAAATTTACAAGTATAAATAATCTATAAAATTTCATACTATTTATTTGTAGAAATATATGAAATACTATTACGTATGTATTTATTTCACATATTAATAATATTAATATCAAATCATTTTAGAAGTTGTACACAGAGTAAGAACATAATTTATGGAAGAAATTTTTTAATCACTGATAATTTTACCATCCAGAGATATTTGATTTGGAAAGTTTGCCCTTAGTAATTTATGTTTGCATGAATATAACAATAAATTAAATACCTCCTTGACAATTTCATAGATAGAAGATTCATTCGCACCATAGATCTTAGAAAACTCAGCATACAATCATTTTTCCTGCTATTAAGTCAAGCACTTTCACCTTTTCAGTTAAAGGGAGCACTTTACAATTTCTTTTTGGGATATCTGAATTGCTCATAACAGTATCTGAGATCATTCTAAAGTAAAGTAAGGGTTAATTGAACACAGCATGGCCATACCTCTGACAGTTGATTCGATAGGCAAGATAGCTTTTAAGTAACTAAGAGGCAGGTAGTGTATACAGTGTGGATACTCTGGTCCCAGAAGGGATGAAGTAAGGCAGTACAGGATTTTATCACGATACTCAGAACAGCGCACAATTTAAAGCTAATGAATTGCTTACTTTTGAAATTTTCCATTTAATATTTTCAGACTACTGTAGACTGCGAGTACTTGAAACCATAGGAAGTAAAAATGTGAATAAGAAAGGATGACCACAGTCTCTTTTCTTCATATATTTATTCTCCCAACTGGACTCTGGCACTACTTACTGAGCTCCCATGCCCCGTCTACGGACTCTTTAATTTGAATTTTGACTTTGAACTGGTTAAATCTCTGTATTACATCAGGGCAGAATTTATACCTAGGCAAAAGTGCAGTCTTTCTGTATAGACCATGTTATTCCTTTCAAATTCAATTAAACACACATATGTTGAGTGTCTACTCTTCACGGGATATAGAGATGAGCCCAAACAGTTATGCACCAAGGAGCTTTTGTTTAAGTGAAGGTGACAGATGATAAATAGGCAGATAAGTGAATGAAATCATTCAAATAATACTAAGTACTATGAAGAATAAGGTAAAGTGACAGAAAGTGACTGGGGTGAAAGTACTTTCTTCTCTCCAACACCAGTTATACAGGGGTCTTCTCACACATATAATAGCCAACAGGTACTGATTGGATATCCTACAACTGAGCTCGATTCTGATGCTATCTGTCAACCTTGGGTTGGCATTAGATCCTGCAGGGGAAGGACTAAGTTCCTTAGAAGGAGACTCCCCCACTTCGGTCACCTATAGAGAGTAGCAGGTCACCACAACTTCTGTGGCTACAATGAGAGGTTTCCATGTCTTCCTTCTCTTATGCAATTAACTTCCTACAGCAGCTCACAGAACTCAAGGAAACATCTATTTTCTGGTTTACTGTAAAAGATAGTATAAAGGAAAGTCAGAGGGAGATGTGCATAGGGCAAAATACGGCAGAGGTGTGTTGAGCAACCACGCCCTCTCTATGCTCACCAGCCTCCAGGATCCGCCCTATGCTCAGCAGCCTGAAAGCCCTCTGCACCTTGTCCTTTTGGGATTTAATGCAGGCTTCATCACATAGGCCTGGATGATGACATCCTTGGCCATTGGTGACCAACGCCACCTGCATCCTCTCTTTCTCTCCCTGGAAGTGGAGAGGGGCTCAAAGGTCTAACCCTCCAAACACAAGGTTGGTTCTTGGCCACCAGTCTCCGTCCTGGGGCTACCCAGGACTCTCCAGCCACTAGCCATCTCCTTAATGTACAAGAGGAAGCTCATCACTTAAAAGATACTAAGGATTTTAGAAGCTATTTATCAGGAATAAGTGAGAAGGGCACAAAGCCTAAATATACATATTTTGTAGTTGGGCAAGATGGTGCATGCCTGTAATCCCAACTGCTCAGGGGATCAGGAGACTGAAGTGGAAGGGTCTTAAGGTTGAGGCGTGTGTGTGTGTGTGTGTGTGTGTGTGTGTGTGTGTGTGTGTGTGTTTAAAAAGGTATAGGAGACTGGAGATGTAGCCATCGATAGAGCATTTGCCTACCATCCCCAAGATATCAAATTAAAAAGCTTCTGTGCAGTAAAAGAAACAATCGAGAACCTAAAATGGAGCCTACAGAATGAGAGGAAAATATTTGCCAGCTACTCTTCTGATAGAGGACTAACATATAGAACATATAAAGACCTCAAAAAAATTAACACTAATGAAACCAAATAACCCAATAAAAAAGGGCAATTGAACTAAATAGATACTTTATGAAAAAATGTTCAGCATCATTAGCTATCAGGGAGACATGAATCAAAACTACACTTGAATTTCACTTACCCCCAGTTAGAATGGGGGTAAGAATCTAGAATACAAACAATAACAAATGCTGGTGAAGATGTGGGGAAATGGGAACTCCTGTAAATTAGTCCAACTATGGAGATCAGCAGATCAGCTTGGAGGTTCCTCCAAAAAACCAGGAATGGAACCACCATATGCCCCAGCTTTACCATTCCTCAGCATGACTATCAGGAATTGGCCCGTCCCGTGGCAGAAGTAGTTAATGCATACTAATCCAAATCCACACTCTGCTGAGGGTTGTCTGTGAGACTTTGAGCAAGCTCGTTAACTCCTCTGAATATTTTTTTTTCCACAGCAGATATACCTTGTGCCTTGTAAGGGCTGCTATTAAGATTAAATATGGAACACATTTGTAATCTCTGTACTTGGGAGGCTGAGACAAGAGTACCACAGGTTCAAGGCCATTCTCAGCAACTTAGCAAGACCTTCAACAACTTAGTAAGACTCTGTTTCAAAATAAAATAGAGGACCAGGAGTGTAGCTCAGAGGTAAAATGTCCCTGTGTTCAACCTCCAGCACCCCTCTAAAAAAAGAGTTAAAATAAGGTGCCCTATTTATAGTGCCAAGATCTTCCTTTGCACAGAACAAGTCCTCACAAATGTCATTTCCTTCCTTCCTTCTTCCTTCCTTTTCTCCTCCCTCCTCCTCTTCCTCCTCCTCCTTCTTCTTGTCTCTTTCCTTCCTTCCTTCCTCCTTCCTTTTCTCCTCCCTCCTCCTCTTCCTCCTCCTCCTTCTTCTTGTCTCCTTCCTTCCTTTCTCTCAATCTCAATCTCTCTCTCTCTCTCTCTCTCTCTCTCTCTCTCTCTCTCTCTCTCTCTCTCTTTCCTCCAAACCAAAGAGAGAACTTCTGGTTTTCTGGTTGCCTTGGTATTTCCGGTTAAGGTGTCACGAGTATACACCTGCTTTTAGCATTGGGAAGCATGGCAGCCATCACTGTTTGGCTGTTGCTGTTGCCTCGCCTGTCACCCTTCCCATCATCTCCTTCATCCCCATGGAGACGAGTCTAAGGCGACTTCATCATCCCCAGGCCAATTACCATCTTAAATAGGAAGTCACAGAATAAGTAATACACAAGAGAGGCCCTCTGCTCCCCACGGGAAGGCATGAGCGTGTCAGTGAATGAGAAAGCCACACTGCCTGGCTCCTCTGCCCGGGGACCTGCCCGCCCTGCGTCTCTACTCCGCATCCCCTGGCCCACCAGTCTCATCTAACTGAACAGACACTTTGGAAAACAAACATTTTTATATTTATTCTGGCTGGGCCTTGTATATTGCCAAGACTAGACTGCTAGCCACCCATCCAACCACAGCACATCAAATCTCTCAAGTAGCTTGTATGAATTTATATGTCCAAATGCCACCATTATTTTGGAACATCTATGTGGATGCCATTTCTCTAGAATTTATTATTTCTTCATCATTTCATGAAGAATGGGCTATATCTAAAGTGAAATGTAAAACTGAAGGAACCATCGGGGGAATTTAAAGCATGAGTGGCATTTAAATGCATGTTCTGTGCCTGCATGGTTCTGTGGCACTGGTTTTCACAGGTGTTCCAGGCCGTAGGAGCCACACTGGTTCTGAGGACTTGGTTGCTCCTGGCTTGGCACGGCCCAGCTGCCACTGAGCACCATTTGGAGGAGTCCACATACCTAGTAGGCATCTTAGTGTAAAGGGTCCCTACTGCTCAACTGTTGACCTTTGACATAATGTCTGGAAATATCCTGGATCTGGAATCATCCAAGGACTCAAGCTCATCTCCTAAACATAGGTAACTCTCATGGAAACCCAGTTTACTTCCTGGGGAACCTGGTAATAACATTTATCACAATAGACTTTTCGGGGGCGGGGGTGCTGCTAAAAGAATAGGTATTCTATGCAGAATGGTACTTTATACTCTTTTAATAAATTATAACTATCATGAGTTTAATCATCATTTCTTGGATCTCTCAAATAGAGTCCTTGTCACCTGTTGAATATTTATGGCTTCTACTTTGAGCTGTAAGCACAGGGACAAGGCCTTCACTCCCAGTATGTCACCCATCTTATACTTAACTTGAAATCTAGTTCTCTCTCCAGAGAGTTATCCTCGGTGAAGAATCCAAATCAACTTTCTTTGATCAGCCCCTGCCTGGCCCACAGCAACCAAGCACTGCTGCTGCTGAAGGTCACCTTCTGGTCCCTAGAAGCTCAAAGCAGAGAGCTCTAAGAATTTTACCTCAGCTGGGTGTGGGTGGTGCACACCTATATGTAATCCTAGTACTTGGGAGGCTGAGGCAGGAGGATCACAGATTTGAGGACAACCTCAGCAATATAGGGAGATTCTCCACAACCTAGCTAGACCCTGTTTCAAAATGAAAAATAAAAAGAATTTCTGGAGGTATAGCTCAGAGGTAGAATTCCCCTGGGTTAGATTCCCAGTGCCAGTAAACAAAAACAAAAACAAAGAAAAAATAAAAACAAAACAAAAATCAAGCAAAACAAAAACAAAACAAAAGAAAAACAAAAACAAAAGAAAACAAAAGAAAAGCCAAACAAAACAAAATAAAAGCAAAACAAAAACAAAACAAAACAAAATCCAGCCCAGAGTGAACCAGGATTTTCTTCTGGATCATTTCGGTCTCAGCAACTATGTAAGTACCAAGCAAAGATGTCATCTCTAGCCTGTGTGTGGTCACCTTGTCCTCCTCCATACCACTCACGCTGGTAGCTCCAAGATCCAGGGCCTGAGGTGATCTTTGTGCCGATGATTTAGTAAAGGGAGAAACTTGAGATGGAGAGAAGAAAACAGGCAAAGAAGCTGAGTGAGGGGAGAGTGTCAGCCGACACCTCGCTCATGCCTGGTCTATACTGAGCTCTGAGTGTGAATGGTCCCACAGAGCTGGACCTCCTGTGGCCTGGACACCAGCCATTTGTGCTCATATGCCTATGAGTTGTCAGCTGCAGGCCACCTGTATTGGAGCTCATTGTTTGGGGCAAAGGGTCCCATTCTCAGAGGGCCATTCTCCAAGGCTTGAGCCTGCAACAGCCAACACTTCCTACAACTGGAGGACAGGAGTCCTGGCTGGGAAAAGCAGATCTGTGCAGAGTCCCTAAGATGACCACTACACTGACTTCTTTCTGGGTCTCTGATGGCCACGTTCATCCACACTTTTCATAGAAACTGAGACCTTAATCCTAATTCTCTAAGGAGTTCCCAGAAGAAACAGGGGCACCCCAGAACTCAGTCCTGTCTCTGAGAGCTTCCTCCGATCTTAATCATTTACCTAGGACGTGTCTTTTAACTTCAACCCAGTAAAGACTGTGCACTGTATCCCCTGTATTCAGAACACTGCCTTCCTTCCAGTAGGTGCTCAATAAAAATGTATGGATGCCTGCACCTTCAAACCCACACATTCACACAGCACAACATTTTGGGGGTCGCGTAGCTATTCTCAGAAACATCAGCTGGAGTGCCGGTGAAGAGAACATCAACAGGACTGCAACGTGATCAACAGGACTCTGATGGAGTCTGGGCATCCGCATTTGTGTCACAATGTGGAACAGACCTGGTCCTTTCGGTTAGTCCTCTGATACCTGACTGTACTGGAGCCTGCCCTGGGTGGACATGGAGCCCACTATAGAAGGATTGCATTGCAGATGTCCAATGACAAACCTAGCAGAGGAGCTTAAAGACTGTGACTATCTAAGGCAGAACATCCTCTCCTAACCCGGTCCAGAAAAGGACTTGGAGAAGCTGACTCTCCCCTGCGTGGTGGAGGTAAATAATGCAGAGCCGCCTCCTTCTGTTCACCAGTAAAGGAAGTCTTTACTGGTCAATGGGAGCTCATGTCACTGATTTGCACGCAGAGGCTGCTGCCCTGCCGGGGATCCATGCTCAACCCAGTCTGTTCCAGCCCAAGCTTCCAAGACTCACTCTTTTCATCCATCCATGCATCCTGCATCCAATTCTTATTCTTGGTCATCACCATCCCTAGCTGTCCAAGACATGGGGGAAACAGACACCAGGCTCCGCCAATTCAAACTCAGGATTCTGGGGATAAATCCTCACCCTTGGTCCCATAAATCCCAGCTGTCCCTGGGCATGGCTGCACGAACTCCTTTTTGCTCAGGGTAAAAGCACCCTTCCTCTTCCTTAAGTCTCGCTCTTCCTGCAATGTGTACACACAAAATAAGGCTCTGCTTTCCAGTATAGCTGTCATTTCTGAAGTCACGGGGAGTCATGGGCATGTTGACCATGTGGGGCTACCCTCAAAGGAAGGGAAAGGGGGACTTGGAACTGGAGGCTAGAGTGAAAGCCAGTTCCTATCTGGAAGATATCTGAGTGGAAGAGCTCAGGGCTTAGACGATATGGATTCCCCCCAAAAGGAGGTCTGAAAGCAGGGGGAAGGTCCTAAGCTTTCGTACTCGGTGACAAGTCCCTGGGGTATGACACCTCCTAGAGACAAAGGGTTCATCCTGGCAAAGTTGCACCTGGAGGCTACAGAGGAGCTCGTTGGCTGGGAGGGACAGGTGAAACGTGGGAACCTGGGAAGAGAGGAAGGTTTATTTGGCAGCTCAGGTCTTATGATGCTGGGTGCTGGGAGGTATCTGCCAAGTTTTCAAAGAGCCCCTGAATTCTAACTCCCTACAACACTTCTCCAGACAGAGCTGATGGGGAGACTGAACCTGACCGTGGGGCTAAATTCATCCAAGAGGTGCTGAGAGGTCATACAATTGAACTTTAGGCTTTTAAAAGTAATATCATAGCCCAGTGCTGTGTCTTTCATGCTAAAAAAAAAAAGTGCCAGCCAGCCTAGCCATTTACTGGACTGAATTCAGAAGCATTTATTGAGCACCGACTGTTTATGAGGCACTACTTTAAGAGCTATGGAGCCAAGTGTGGTGGCGCACAATTGTAATCCCAGTACTTGGGAGGCTGAGACAGGAGGATTGTGGATTCACAGCCAGCATCAGTAATTTAGTGAGGCCCTCTGCAACTTAGTGAGACCTTGTTTCAAAATAAAAGAGGGCTGGGGGTGTAGCTCAGAATAGAATGCCCCTGAGTTCAATTCCAGTACAGACAAACAAGAGTGAGAGAAGAGAGAAGAGAAAAGAGAGAGAGAAACGAGAAGGGAGAAGGGAGGAGAGAGGGGAGAGCGAGAGCGAGAGCGAACGAAAGAGAGAGAGAGAGAGAGAGACTCACACACAGTCTTGGTCTCCATCCATGATGGTATATATTATGTTTCAGCTTGACTGGACCATGGAATAACTAGATACATTTGGTGAAACCTTCTTCAGAGTGTGTCTTGGGGTGTTTGTGGATGAGATTCATATTTAAATTGATGGGCTTTGAGTAAAGCCAACTCTCCTTTCAAATCTGGGTGGGCCTTAAGCTATCAGTTGAAAGTCTGAGCAAAACAAAATCATTAAGCCTTCCCCATGTATGAGAGAACTCCTCCTTCCTGATGACTAGGTCTAGAACTAGATCATCAGGGCTCCTGGGTCTCCAGCTTGCTGACTACAGATGCAGAGACTGGTCAGCCTTCATAATCATGAGCCAATTCCTTTTAATACATCTCTCTCACACATTTATATCTATTTCTACCTATCTAACTAGCTAGCTATTTATCTACTTATATCTTGCTCCATTTCCTGTTTATTCTGTTTCTGCAGAGAGTCTTCACTGATGCACCATGCTGGAGGTGCTTCCAGGGCGGCAGCAGGTGTGTGGGGAGAAAGCATGAGCTACAGACAGGAGCCTGTGGGTATAATATCCTGGGAAAAGCACTGTGTTCCAGGAGAGGTCAGATGTGGCCAGAGCTTAAGCGGGAAGCAGGCAGAGAAATGCTCCTGGGAAGAGATGGTAAGGTATCCCTCTACAAAGCTCCAGATCTGGAGCCTATGCCTGGTCTGCAAGGACACTTCTGCCCTTCAGCTGCATCTCCCTGCAGCCCCCTGCTAAGAGAGAGACCACACTGAGTCAGAACCCCTCTTCTGCTTAGTAAGCACATGAATTTGGGCAATCACCGGACCCTTTTTCTCTTTATGAGTTTCAGTTTTCTTATTTGGTAACTGGAAAGGCTAATATCTACCTCCTGAGATTTTGTGAAGATCATAGAAGATAATGTAATGAAAGCATGGAATACAGTGCCCTATGCATTATAAATAATGTACAGCAACAATTTCATCCCCTTCTTAATCATCACTCCCAACACCACCACCATCATCATGATCATCATCTTCATCATCTTCCTCATCTTCTTCATCTCCACCACCATCTTCATCTAGTCTACTTTATGCTACTCTAGTTTTATCATTTCAGACACTTATGCTTCAGAGGAAAGAAATCCCCTCCAAGACCAGTTCAGACAAATCCTCAGAGTTTACTGGCTCACACAATTTTCAATTCAGAATCCTGCAGCTGCGGGAGAGAATTAATCCAGCAACTCAAGCAGTAGCACATGGGCCATTTCTCCTCGGTCTCTCTGTACTGCGTTCACAATATCGGTTTCCCCTCTTGACCCTATGCAGTAGCCCTGGAGGTTCTAGACTACTGGACTGTTCTCCATTGGTTAATAAAGGGCCATTCCAGTTACTGACCTTACCAGCTCATGCCACTCTGTTCTGGAAATGACAGAGTTTGGAGAGATCGGATTAGGAGAAAGGAGTCTTCTCTTTCCTAGGCACTTCCGTGAACACTTCCTTCTGCAGACACACAGTCTCTGATTGGGTTATGGGTTTGTCTCAACCCATCACCAAAGAGATGAGTGCCATGATGAGAGAGGCCAATGAGGGTCCACCGCTGAAAGGGGGAATGAAATAGCATGGTTAGAACGGAGAGGAGGAGATGACCCCCCCACCCAACAATACTAAGTGCTATTTCCTGAAGACAGTTGGAAGGAGGAAAGAAAGCAAGTACTACTACAGTGACCTTGGTTACAGTGTTACTGCTGCTGGCCCTTTATCTCTGCTAACCCCCCCTCTCCTTTCTCATCTCCAACTACTTGTTCTTGCCCCAACTTAGTGGCTGACTTTTCTGCGGATGCTCTGCTGAGCTGTCCCTTCCTAGGTGAGATTAGTGGCTCCAGATGTGCGTCCCCACCACTTGTCCAACACAGGCACCCACCTGGCACTTAGATCACTGCCTATCAATTACCTGTTTTTAACTCAGTTATCCCAACCCACTGGACTAGAAGCTCTTGAAAGCAGAAAATCTGAGTCGTTTTTCAGTTTTGCAAAGCAGAAACACATAGAGTTGGGTATAATAATTGGCCTTAAAATATTACAAAAAAATGAATGCAGAAATGGGTGAATAAATGATTGTAGCATGTAAACAAAGAAGTGGATGAGTTCAGTGACCTGGACTTTAACTAAGCACAATGAAAAAAGAAAGAAATACCTCACTTACTGCATTCTGGGCAAGCTGGGAGAAATCTTGTTTTCCTAGTTACTGGTGAAAATTGCTAGAGACTCCTATTTTGGAAAAAAAAAAAAAGAAATAATGATGTCAAGGAAGACCCCAATTGAATGTTGTAAGAAAGAATTAGAATTAAAAAAAAAGAATGCAGTTCATTACAATTTAAGTATTGATCAGAAAGGACTTTTTCAGCCTGAATTACTGTCATGAATTTCAAATTGAAGGCCTGGGAGAATGAGAATGAGTCTGACCACTAGCCGTGGTGCTGTGTCAGATGACTAAGCCCCTCATTCTCCTTCCCAGACAACCTTCCCTGGAAGTTGACATTCCCAAGCCAGGCAGGAGTCCGGAGGTACAGCCAATGTCCAGCCTGCATAGAGCAGCTCAGAGATGAAGCACTGGACTGTCTCCAAGTGTGATTTCTCCAAAACCACGAGGTTGACCATTCAGCAGGACTGTGGAGCTTAACATCTTTGCAGTCATGGAAGGTTTGGAGGCAAAACCAAAGTCCACCTGGCACTAAAGGTAGTCATGATATATGGGGCAAGAAGTAGCCGGGCTATCGGTTCAATCCAAATCGACTAGGGCAATTTCTATAGCTCCGAGTCTTACAGGTGCCTGGGCACCCTCCTGACACCCTTCAATACGCCAACCCATCATACAAAGAGAAAACAGGCCCGGAACACTAGCGACATTTGTACAGCGCGACTGAGAATTGTCCACCTACTGATTGCAATTCAGATAGCTTCTTTTATGCTCTTCAGCGCAACTTCCTGAGTCTCCTTCTATGTCAGATGTGAGCAGAACTAAAAGAAAAATAGCTTTTTCTAAAGAGCAGGAAGGCATGATACAGAAAGCAAGACCTGTCAGCGACGACATTGCTCTATGCCTGCATATGTATGTGTATGCAGTCATGTATCATATGTACATCCTATGTATGCTAAAACACAAAAATAAACAACTACAAAAAAATGCCCCTTGGAAGTAAGAAAAGAAAAAGAGAGAGAGAGAGAGAGAGAGAGTGTCTTTCCAGCGAATTCTGGTAGAGACTTCTCTTTATTCCTGAGAGGTTCAATTAACGGATGCAAGTCATAAAACAGCGCATTTTTCCCCTGCTATGATGCATTGTTTTTAATCTCACTGCCTTGTATTATATCACATTCCTATAATTCTTCCGACAGGAAAAGGCTTGTTTCATAAAAATATAGTCCCCAGCATTTGAAATATAAGTTCCCATGCAGGCAACCTATATATCACAGAGCCAGCAAACTAACTCACTTACTTAATCCACTAAATTTCAGGTGCTTCCTATATTATGTGAAATGGCTTGAACCAGGCGGGAGCTGCCAGGGCCCATCACTGCTTTCTTGCTCGAGAGAGACAGGAGGAGAAGGGAGGGGGGGGGATGGAAATTCCCCCCCTGGATGCCACAATAACATGTCTTTCATTATCACGCAGTGTCAGGACACGGGGTAATGTTCATTGTGCATGCACAATAAATTACTATTTACCTGGCAGCGCCTTTGATAAGCCGGTCTCCTCGCTCTCTTCCTGTCCACGCAGCACGGCGCGGAGAAACCCCCTTGCCTATAATTCTTATTAAGGTGATACCTTTTCTGAATAAGAAAGTACACACTTCCAAAGCCAGCACTCTCTGGGGTTTTTAAGGGACATTGTTTTTATTGGTTCCCCTTTTATTTCTCCCACCCCGCTGCGTTTTAATGCTATAGTGACTTCTGTGTATACAACTCTCATATTGAAATGTCGGCTGCAGATATATGCAATATTAAAGAGCGCTTATGAATTTTTGACATCTAATTAGTCGCTACCCAGTTAACATGTCAGGGCTCAGAGGGATTAGGGAGGCAGCCCTTTCTGAATAAGTTACAGCGAGGCCCTGTCCTTTTCATGTATTATTCTTTAATGTAGGTGGTGATTATTTGGCCGTGATTAATTGATGAAGCCCATTGGTCTGGCAAGTGGTACCGAATTCTCCACGGCTCACTTTTATTTCTCTCAGTAGGGCTCTGGAGCTTAACGGGAAGGCCCTGCCCCGATGCACGCAGCTTCTCCCCGTGGCCTCCTGAGGCAGAGGGACAGCTCTCAAGGGCCGATCTTGACGCTTTTACAGCCCTCCCGACGTCCAGAGCCGCCGTGGCTTTCACCCCACTTTCCTGCACACCCCCCGTACCTGGCAGCCCTGGCCGGGCACAGCTGGACCCTGGTGAGTGGCACCCCCTCCCCTCGCCCACCGGCAAAGCTTCCGGTGGATTCTCTTTTCTCCTATCTGCTTTTCCAAGCCTCGCTCCCCCGAGTGTTTCACACCTGTGGCACCCGGATGGCTCAGTTTACTCCTTGTTCAGCTGCCTGCCGGGACGCCAGGTGACATATAGGGCTCTCGGGGCTGCTCCGCCATTGTCCGCAGCTGCGGGGGGAGGGTGTCGAAAAACCACACGTGTAAGATGCACAGCCTGATATGCCTACCCCTGCCCTGGGTAAGTGATACCGGGCTCTCAAAAGTCAACTGTGAGAAGCGGATGTCAGGGTGGCGGAGATAGCCCTGGCGGCGGCCTCTCGGAGGGCACTGGCCCGCTGGTGTCAAACATCCTGTTATGTACCCGGTGTGAGAGTGAAGCATGCCCAAGGAGAGGAGATGCCGCCCGCCCTCCAGCCCTTCCACCGCACCCCTCGGGGCTCCCTTGGAGGGAGGGGCCGATCATCACGGATTTGAAGCAGGGCAGGACTTTTAGTATCTAAATCAAGGCAAGCAGAGACATCGCTTGTGAGGAACAGTTCTGTGCTTGCATAGGGTGTTATGCAAGGGACATATTGATTCCTTCAATTCATGACCCTCCCGCCCCCCCTGCAACGTACCCCTGTGCACACACAGTCACACACCCACACACAGACACACCTATGCACACACAGACACACACTTCCTCCCGGAGGCTTCCAAACAAAGCCTCTGACATCAGCCTTCCCTGCCCTACCCTCCTGGTTTTATGAGAAAATAATTACTTTTTTTTTTTTTTTTTTTTTTTTTTTTGCAAAGCAGAAATCACCCCCATTACAAACTCCCGCCATTGAGATCTATAATTGGGGCAGGAACGTGGCCGATTCATCTTTTTAAATGCTCCAGCTCTGGCCAGAGCATCCTAAAAAAAATGTATAATTATAAATAAACCTTCACCTACATCAGCTGGCGGGGCCGTTAATTACGGCCCTTGATGTCAATCAGGACCGGGGCTGGTGCCTGCGTTCAGGGGGGGGGGGGCAATTTCAGAGACATTTCCTGGACCCTCCGAGGAGGTTGGCCTCATTTTATTATCTGTGTTTAAAAGCAGAGAGGAGGAGATAAGGAGGCAGCCAGACGGAGGACGGGGG